>JAULBZ010000164.1:0-38731 GCA_032360805.1 Neoturris breviconis
TCAGAATATTTTCAGCCAACTTGGCTGAAAATATTCTGAAAAATCTCTCCTCCACAGTGATGACCGGCTGTTATTTCCAGCCCTGGTACATTTATTATATAGGTTTGTGCATGTTTCAATGAAAAACAACTTCAAAGTCAACTAACACCTGAAGCATCTAAGATATATTCAAATGAAATAGGTATGTTTAAAAATAAATAAAAGCTATAAAACTACGGTAATTATGTGCTACAGTAGTAGAGTGAATTGTATTCTGTTTCCATCTATCGTTTGCACAAGCCTCAAAATAACAATTGGACATTTCTCCTTTTAAGTACAGATTTCAGCTGTAAAGCTGAAAGCTACTCAAAAACCCTCCTGACCATTATTTTGAGGCTTTTTCAATGCTTGAAATATAAACAAATAATCATTGCAAAGGAGAGATTATTCAGCATAGCTTCAGCCTTCTTAGCCAGTACAAATGTTCAAATATCACTCCTACGCAGTGATTATATATGTTTTCTTATGAAAATTTTGAACGTTGCTATTCACGTTTATTTAATCTTTCATGTAATTCAGTGACTGATGAACAGATCATTGTTGTGGACCAACAGTCTAATAATAACGATGAGTCATTACATCAAAATAATCAAGAGGTTAGTAAACGAGAAGATCAGAGAACTTAATTTTGGTGACTTTACACAGAAACAAAGACAAGATTGCATATGTACTCTTCTATAGTTATGTCTATACGCATATATTATATTAGCGAACAGCGATTGAAATAAGAGTATACAAGCCTGAATATAACTACCGGAGATCACCTGTGAAGAAGTGTTGTTTTAGCTTGAAAGCTGAATACTACTGTATACTCAAAAAACACTCCTCCACAGGTATTGTCCGGCAGTTATATTCAGGCTTGGTATATGATCACAGTGGAGGAGGATATTTTGAACAGAGCTTCCCAGTAATTATTTGCTCTTATTTCGAGCGCTGGCGAGGGAGAGTTTTATTTCAGAGAAGATAATTCTCTGTATATACTATTCGTATGTATTCAACTCCTAATTTATTGTTCTTTTCTGCCCTGTTTGTTTAGATTTATAAGTAATAAGTAGTATGGCAGGGCTCGAAATAACAGCCGGTCATCGCTGTGGAGGAGAGATTTTTCAGAATATTTTCAGCCAACTTGGCTGTTATTTCGAGCCCTGGTATGGTAGTTTATATTTATTGCTGTCCCTCTTTAAATTATTTACACTTACAACGAAAAAAAATCATATGTTTACAGAACAGAACGAGTTTGGATTTTTAGCCGAAAGTAATCCCTTTAAACCACATTCATTAAGATCGTAGGTTTTGACACATAATTTTCAGTATTGTATGTCTTTAAATTGGCACCATATCTTTTACTCTGTAGCACACATACTCTTCCTCAATACCTCAAGATTGTGTAGCAGCTCCTGAAGTTATCACAGAAGAAATCACTGTTTATAAGTATGTGTTCAGATATTATTTATGTATTTAAGTTGTTTGTTTTTTTAATGATCATAAGGATCGTAAGCACAACTTTTTAAAACTACTGAGCCAATACTGCCTTAATATGTGTTCAGAACTTATCAATGTAAGTAGCATAAGTTCCTAAAATAATGTACACGTGCATCAATCTAAATGTTGTTGGTGAAAAGATGCATATTTTTTTCTTGAATTTGTAGGACACAGCATCGGAATTTTGCACCAAGCATTGCTTGCAATAACTGCCAGTCACCACTGGAGGAGAGATTTTTCAGAATATTTTCAGCCAGTTTGGCTGAAAAAGTAAAAACGATCTCTTTATCTATAGATGTGGTGTCTGTGATCAAATCTTACCAACTCGTGAAAGTTTTATAATACATCAAGCAATGCACAATCAGCAAGATCTTCATAAATGTCCAAAATGTCCACGATTCTTTACACAACAAGGTAACTTAGAACAACATCTACGTAGTCATGGACGCAAGAAAGCACGTGACATTGCATGTAATGTCTGTGGGAAAATCTTAAAGAATCCTGATAATCTAAAAAGACATATGTATATTCACACAGGTATGGGAGCTTCTCAATAATAAAATTTACAAAGAAGAGTACTGAGTCAACGTTCTTGCAATGGATTGGTTTCTTTGTAACGAAGCAACCAATCCAATGCAAGCTCATTGACATGACACCCTTTTGTGCAGTTTCATATTTGCTGAATTTGATCAAATTTATTTTGTTTAGTGTTTGAAGTAAGAGCAAAAAGGGGAAAAGTTTTTGCTTTTAAGCTCCTTGTCAGGAAAGAAGAACCTATAAATCTCAGATTTTTTTGTGTTTTGCCACATTTAAAATGTTCCTTTTGACTGGATTGCAAAAATAAATTCTGCAAAATTTGCAGTTTTTTTGGACATCCATCAATAAAAATAAATTCCCGCAAAAACATTTTCCCCGTAATTTATCCTTTAATGTAATCACTGTGGAGGAAGGATTTTTGAGCATAACCCTTCTTCATAGTGATTGTATACACTTATTTTAACCACTGTTTACCAGGGCTCGAAATAACAGCCGGTCATCACTGTGGAGGAGAGATTTTTCAGAATATTTTCAGCCAAGTTGGCCAAGTCTCCTCCACAGTGATGACCTGCTGTTATTTCCAGCCCTGGTTTACTCATTCTATTTTAGATGAGCGTCCATTTGATTGCCCAGAATGTGGTAAAGGCTTTCGTGCAAAATCAGATTTGCGTGTTCATATCAGAATCCACACTGGTGAACGTCCCTACTGGTGTCCTGTAAGTGGATGTGGTAAAGCATTTAATGACCGTTCATCATTCAGAAGGCATAAAATGGTCCATCAGTCTGGGAGGTATGAATCTAGGACATTACCTGGACCTGCTGTTCCGGTGTTTACACAATTACAAGCTGACGAAACTACTGAAAGATTAAAAGAAGAAAAATTTAAAATAGCTGAGAAAGGTTTGAAATCTTTCTCTTCCCAACTCTATTCATTGAAACAGATTTCTTCCAGAGGGCAAAGACGACGTTGTTATTGTCTTTACTGCTGAATTTGAACAAAATTTTGCCCACTGGACTTTTTCCAAGCGTTTGCAATTGACATCGTCAGCACTCCTAAGAAATGTGAAAAAATCATTGTGGAAGATAGATTTTGGAGAATAACTCTTTCACAGTGATTATATGCTCTTCAACCATTGATACGTTTGCAGAATTTAAGCGACTACTGTATCTGATCTCTAAATTATATGTCATAGAATCAGACAAGTCTGCAAAGAAAAGTTAACATGCTTTTAACTGATTGGTTTCTTAGGTAAGATTAAACCAATCGAATACAAGATTGTTGACTCAGTACCGTAATGCATCAATTTAGCCCCCACCCTTGAATAAGCTCTCCCTCGATTAAGCCCCAACCCTTAAGCTCTCGTGGGGAGCTATTCGATTTATAGCATAGCACATCTTATATTAGATTTCACACAAACCATGATGCATTGTTTTACTATGTTATATATTATATACTTACATTCTATTATATATTACATATGTACAATATACATAGATATAAATGCTATATATGGCATATACTGTATGCTATATATACTATGTACTCTATTATCTATATTAGTATATACTGTACTATGTGCTATATACTATACTATACTTCCCAATCCCTCCTGGAGATAGCCCCTCCCTTCTCGATTAAGCCCCTACCCCAAGATGTCTTTTTTGGCGAAATCAGCCCCTGGGGGCTAAACCGATGCATTACGGTACTGTCCTTTTCAAAAAATTAATTTGCAGACAAACCCTGATGTTGCTTGTGTGCTATATAGAGTGATATACGAGTATAATAAAAAGTTATTCAGATATCAAATAATCCGAGGAGTACCCTCTCCTCTTCAGAAACAAATATACATATCTTTATTTAGTGTGATTTTTCGAACCTAATTTTTTAGCGTAGCTAAAAAAAGCATAAGTTTTAAGAAGGACAAAAATAAGAGTATGATAAAAATGATAAGTGGGGAGGAGTGTTTTTGAGTACAGTTTTCAGCTTTTCGACCGTTATATTGAGGCTTGTGATTGTGTCTTTATCCTGGATAATTTTGTGCCCCTTATATATAGTATGGTAAAACAAAATTTGTATAAGGCCCAGCGGGTAAAAACTTGTTCAAATTCGGCAGTAAAGACGCTAGAGCAACGTTTTTCCCACTGGGAGAGATGAGATAAGAGTAAATAATTACCGTGGAGGAGGGACTTTTAAGTATAGATTCAGGCTAGAGATATCTAGGACTATACTCCAAATATAACGGCCGAGCATCACCTGTGGGGAGTGTTTTTTTGAGTATAGTTTTGAGCTTCAAAGCTGAAAGTTATTATTTAAAAGCACTCCTCTACAGACGATGTACGGCATTTATATTCAGGTGTGCTTGACAGTCTTTCATGCTGTGTGCCACAGCGTGAAGCCTACCGAATACGATCCCGTATTTCTCCATGTTCGGAGTGTGTATTGCCATGTATGACAATTCACAGTCTGGATATGGAGAACTGCGGAACCGTATTTGGAAGGCTTTCACGCTATGTGAACCAACTTATTTTGTTTAGAACGTGCTGTAAAAGCTATAGCTAGAGGTTATATAATACAACGATCAAACACTGAAATATCCATTACAGACCAAAACTTAGATAACACTGCATCTTCTGAACTGACTGCTTTAATCGCATCGCCGGGGAATAACACTGACAATGACGCATCTGTCGTTCTAGTAACGGGAACGGATAATAAGACGCCAGCGAATCAAATCCTTGGACCTTTTGCAAATATACTTCAGTGTAAAATATGTTTTGTGATTTGTGCTGATCGAGAAATAATGAATCAGCATTTGTTAAGTCATGATGACAATGTAGTTGCTCTTGCAGCTGTTGACAATGTAGCTTCCAATATGGTAGCTGAATCAATTGATAACAGAACAATATTACCTTCAGTTGCAAGTAGTAATGAAATGTTAACACGAGCTCCAACTGATCTTACAACATCGAATGTTACCACGCAAACGGCAATTTATACCGCATCGTCGAACAAGGAGACACAAGAATCATCGAGCATGGCGGTACAAGGATCGTCGTGCTCGACGGTACAAGCAACACCAAGCAGTGCATTACCAGTGCCATCGAGCATTCCGTTACTAGGACCATCGAGCATTCCGTTACTAGGACCATCGAGCATTCCGTTACTAGGACCATCAATTATTTCATTACGTGGACAATCGAACATGACTACACAAGGATCAGAAAATATTGCAGTACAAGCTACGCACGGTATTGTAGCATCGACAATAGATGGCCATGCCATTGTTGATATTGTTGATAATGCAGGAAGAACAATAGAAAATGATACTCGAACTGGCGTCGTGATGGAATTACTCACTGCGCATGATCAAGAAATGGTTGATATGAATGAAGAAGATAACGATGACTCGTCCATACATCTTCTCATTGAGAAAAGTGAATTAAACGAGTTACGGAAGTGACGCTCAACAACAGACAGACAGTTAAAGTCACTTTAAATCTGTTCTAGCGTCTTTACTGCGAACTTTGAACAAGCTTTACCCAGTGGGTATGTGAAGAAAAGTAAGTATGGAGTTGGCGATCACGTAACCCTGCAGGCATGCGACGTCGCATCAACGTTGAAACAATGTCAAAACGACGTCCGACGTTGATCCGACGTCGTGTCTCTAATAGGTACACAGCGTGAAAGTCTACCAAATACGGTCCCGTGTTTCAACCATCTTACAATTGATTGGTTTCTTCGTCCCGAACAAACCAATCAATTAATAGTTCGATGAAATCACACCCTTCTTATTTATGTTGATGGAATTATTCAACGTGTGATTTCTAATCTTGAACCTTCTTCCCCTACGCTCGTTCTCAGTACGATTATAGACCTCGATGTATAGGTTGATTTACACCGGGCGTCAAATTCGCAGCGAATGCCAAAATACTACATTCTATTGGTAGAAATTGACGCCACACATCGTGTGACGTCGTTTTCTACCAATGAAATTATCTTGTTTTGGCAATCGCAGCGAATTTTTCGCCTACCTCCAATGAATTCGATCAATCTGATTCATATGGTTTTACCAAGGTTTTTATTTATTGTTCTAGTAGACCGAGGTTTATATCTTAGGCTAGTGCCAGTCAACACCTTAACCTTGTAAAGCTTTTTTGAAGCTAAAATATCAACAAACATGACGAGGAGCAACCTCGTACCCAGGGCTACTTGATAAAAAGTCTAGAAACCCTGGGTACGAGATTGGATGAGGAGCAGTTTGTTCCAATTTTGTTTTTAGTTTTATTTATTTATTTCTGTTTTTTTTATTTATTTCGGAAAATAATATGAGATTGCATATAAGGCCTGAGAACAAATGATAATGAGGAGCTTATTCTCTCCCGTTTTATTTTTATATTTCATATATATTTTTAGAAAATAATCTGAGCTTACAGTCTTAATATAACTCCCAGCTAATGTACATTAAGAACCTATCTTTTCTCTAACACTATCCTTATACGGTTCTCACGTTTTAGATGAAATCCTAAAAATGTTATAAATTTCATGTCTTTATTTAAAACAGTATGGTTGTTTAAAAAGATCTTTCCATATATATTTTATATGTTTACAACTTAAAATTTCCCTATAGTTCCATCCTATAAATAAACATGGAAACATATATTTACCTTAAATGGGAAAAGGTTTAAAACATTACCATAGCAGCTAATTATTTATATATATCCATCCAGACTGAATATCAGATCGTCCTAATCTGGGGGCTTTGCTAACAAAGGATATGCAAATAGTTTTCCATAATAACAGTTCAACATTCTGTATATATATACTTAAAGACCCAGTGGGCCAAGACTTGTCCAAAGTCCGCATTAAAGACGATAGAACTACGATTTCAACGTTGTTCTAGCATCTTTACTGCGAACTTTGAACAAGTTTTTTTCACTAAGGAAGAAATAAACCTGAGCCACCAAAGATACTAAACTAACGCAAGAACGTTTTAGCTAAACAACGTCCTAAGTACAACTACGCGATGTAGTATTACGACATCGTCGATATTCAACCCTTAGAGATTATGCAACGTGTGGGTGGTTCATAATTCGAAATATGTCCTTTCTCCATGGCGAGTTTCATACCCAGTCGGCAAAATCCTGTTTAAAGTCAGCAAAAGAATCGTCATCAAAAAATGAAATTCTCGAAGGAGAAAAAAATAAATAAAACATTGAATGTGCGCAACCTCGTTCCCAGGGCTTCTTATCTGAGAGAAGAAGCCCTGAGAACGAGGTTGCGAATGTGCGTTTACCTTTTTCTTACTTTCTAACCGTGTAATGTAAAAAAAAAACAGTCGCCCTCCATCCCAAGGCTTCTCTTGACGTCTAAATCGGTGAGAACAGGAGAGAATGATCATTCTTATATATGATAAACTAAAAAATAGTCGGTCTACGGGGAGAATCAAGCAAAAAAATCGGAAGATAAATCGGGAATGTAGTGAAACCACGTTTTTTTCTCTCGTTTTTTCCCTCCCGGACTCTCTTCGGCTGCCTGCCAAGAGTCTAAAGCTAGACTAATATAAGAAAAAAGAAACGATGGGATCGCGGTTGTAAAGTAGTAGCATGATGTTAGCCTGTCCCGCGGCAGCCGTTTTCTCGCCAGATGTCGAGTTTGTAGTACAGGCTACACGGTGTGACTTCAATTACTACGAATGTATTGTCTTTCTTTTAGATTTTGCACCGAATATTTCGCCCAGTAAAAATCAACCTTATTAAAAGCAGCATAGAAACCAACCTCGTCCACAGGTCTTTTTATCTCTTTTTTGAAATACATTAAAAAAAGAGATAAAAAGGTACTGGGGATGAGGCAGCAGAGAGACAAGATTTACTGTCAGCTTTTTTACATTGCATCAAGGCCGGCGACACCTGAGAGGGGTGGTGCAGGAGGCGATGGTCAGCCCACTTTGTGCTAGAGTAAACTTTTTGGAGACCTTGTTTTTTTAAGAAAGATGATTTGTCTTATTTCTGAATTACATTGCAGTGCATTTAGAATGAATATTGTCGCTAATATAGCATTTTCTTAGGCAATATAGAGTACCAAAGCTTGAATTTCTTCCTAGTCTGACCCAACGATAATTGGCCATCCCTCCAGTCACTATATTATGGACCACCCACTTTCAAAAACGTTTCGCCGGCCCTGATGCGATTTTGAAAAATTGTCAATCAAATCGCATAAATCATACTTAAAAATGATAAAGTCTTGTATTAATTAGTTTCGAGAATGACGATACAATATAAAGTTCACCATACAGCCAACATCCTTATCCAAAACAATTATACTCAATCGCAGATTGTCTGGGTATTCTCCTCCACAGAAATTTAGAAATCATTTTGGTAATCTATTAATTCTTAATTGGTAACTTCGTTTCCACGTTTCCATGTTAAAGTTAAGAATGAACACAATGTTGGCCTGTGGGGATGAGGTTGCCATTTTGGAAGAGCATGCTCCACGCTGTATTTTTTTCTTTGTGTGTTGCATTTTGAATAATCACAAGTTTGATTGGAATTACAGCGATATACGCAATGCAATGGAGAACTGAACGATCTTGATTGGTTTAATGTTGTTATACAACGGTCCAATTAAACGTGCCTGCTTATCGATTGCCTTATCGGTTTTTTTTAATATCGACTGTTCCATCGCACGTGGTCATAACTAAGTATAAACAAAAAAACTCTGTATTACTAAAGAAACGAATCCATTGCAAGCTTGAGATTATTAGCCTACGTGAATAGACCTCGACTTATATCGGCCTGTGCACAAACATTACTTTTTCAGGAATCCATCGCAAATCCAGGATTTTTCAAGTTCATAGGAATACCTACAAAAACCGAAGAAATCGACAAAGCAGATTGGTTTAATTCTTTGTCTATTTTTTGTGGACCGAGAGAGAAGCGAGACTAATAACGGAATATTTGACATTAGTGCATAGATTGAGTTAAACAAGCGAAGGTCTACATCACAGGCTAGACATCACACTCTTTTGTGCAGTTTTAGTTTTGTTGAATTGGGTCATATTAGTTTTTTTATGTGTTAGATCAACAAGCTTGCAATTGATTGGTTTCTTCGGCACGAAGAAGCCAATCAATTGCAAGCTTTGACTCGGTACGCCACAATTTATCTAATCTTAAATACAGTTTGAGTTCATTTGATGTTTATTCCCGTCATAGACGCAAAAAAGAATTCTTGTAATCTGGTTTTAGGTCTGTGATGATGTCTCGTTTCTCTCTCGGTCCGCAAAAATATAAGCACAAATTTTAAACCAATCAGCTATGTCGATATCTTCTGTTATCGCATTTGGCATTCGTTTGAACATCCAGAGCACATGCGACGTAGTCTGCACACACTGGAATTTTCCAAAACTGAAAACATATGACGTTTGTGCATATAGATCAAAATATTAGATTGAGATCGTGTAGGCTAATGAATGCGTTGTAGGTGACTATATTGCACACCTAGCAAGTATGTAAAGTATGTGCCTTAAAAAGACCTAGCAAGGGACTCAGCGTGAAAGACTACCAAAATCGGACCCGTATACTCCATATACGGACAGTATATTACCATATATGAGGGAAATTCACAGTCATCAGTCATTCATGCTGGGGGTGACGAACTGTATTATCTGTCAAATTGCAGTAAAGACGCTAGAACAATGTTTTTAACGTTGTTCTAAAGGCCGTTTTACACTTCAGAAAATTTTCCGCGGAACGGAAACGGAATGGAATATGCGCACGCGTAGAAAATAATTATAGACATGCCATTAGTAGAAATTGACATCACACATCGTGTGGTGTCAATTTCTATTAATGGAATGTCTATAATTTCTTTCTACGCGTGCGTATTTTCCGTTCCGTGGAAAAATGTTTAAAGTGAAAAACGGCCTTTAACGTCTTTACTGATGAATTTGAACAATTTTTTCCCACCGGCATGTTATTATTATGAAATAAGCGGATTGGTTTTTACAAGACCTCCTAGTGGGAAAAAATGTGTTCAAAGTCCGCAGTAAAGACGCCAGAAAACGTTCTTCTAGCGTCTTTACTGCGGACTTTGAACAAGTTTTTCCTATTTGGCTCTGACTTAGCTACTCTCTACTGTTGGTATTTAATTTGACGATCCTTAAATTAAGTGTGACTGAAGGATTTGCAAACATTTCTATTATTCCGTAATTATTAGCCTAAGTCCCAGTCCCTAAAACTACCGATACGTATTACACTAATTATATGGACTGGGCTAAGGTTCAGGCTATCAATTAAAAGTTTTCATTGAAAGTTATAGACATTAATTAACTAGACTGAAGTTTATCAATATGTACTAAGATATACAACCTCGATCCCAGCGATTCTTCTCTAAAACATAGTGAGAGAAGAAATCCTGGGAATGAAGTGGACAAGTATATATAAATATATATAAAAATAAAGTGTTGTGTGTGGGTGGAAATTTTCTTATAGGATACGGAACTCATTTCCGATTACTTATGCCTATTCAGAATGTAAAGCTTTCTTGCACCATCTATATACATTTATTTATAGAGCATTGAATACCTACCTACGCATATAGAGAGAAAGTAACCACGCTTTTAAAAATAGCCATGTTTATTATCTCCATGAGAGTTATCCCAGCACGGACTCAAATCTGAAAAAAGCTATGTTTGGTTTGTCTGTACCTTGTGACCAATCACCATTGAGGAATTGATTGACTGTATTTTATGACGATGTTTCACCGTGGATGTACCTACAGTGAATTGAGGAGATTAGAGTATTCTCTACCAGCGCACGACTCGGGTGATAAAACGTTTTTTTTAAAAAACACTTTTCTCTTACCGCCAAATGACATCTATTGATCATCGAAACGTCGCTGATTAATCGTGCAATTGACGGTGAATTTTCACTGTTAAAAACACTCTTAGTGAACACACGACGTCGGAACAATGTTAAAATGACGTCATTTTGACGTTGTTCCAACGCCGTGTGCTGGTAGAGACTACTCTATGCTCCTCTATTCACTGTAGATACATCCACGGTAAAACATCGCCATAAAACACAGTCAATCAACTCCTCAATGGTGATTGGCCACAAGGTATAGACAAACCAATCGTTAGTTAATAATTAGCTAAATATTAGATACACGTCCATGACACTGCGTGGAAGCCTACTGAATACGGAGAAATACTGGACCGTATTTGGTAAGCTTTCACGTTGTGTAAATCAGATAAACATCAACAATATCTACTCGCAGCGTAATCTGCATCATACTGCCCAGTGGGAAAAACTTGTTCAAAGTCATCAGTAAAGACGCTAGAACAACTTCGTTCGACGTTTTTCTAGCATCTTTACAGCGGACTCTGAACAAATTTTTGCACACGGGGTATGATGCTAAATGAATTTATCTAGAAATACAAGTGTAATATATATATATATTCTTATAACAGTGTTTTGTAAATTATCACTTGTGACGTAAGTTATAAAAAAGGCGTTCTCAAGAAAATATTCAAACGTCGATAGCATCTTGCAGAAAGGTGACTCCCTCCCTCCCCCATCCCCAACAGAACTCAATGTAATATTTCTAGTTTTTATGTTGATGTGCAGCCAACCTCGTTCCCAGAGCTTCTTCTCTCTTGATGTACGTACAGCCTGTAATTTGCTAAACTGACTTTACTATACTGTATATGTGTGTAAGTAAAGTTATTAACGGTTGAACAGATCCGGCCGGCAAAAAACCTGTTCAAAGTCAGCAAGATAACGTTAGGGCAAAGTTCTTTGAACGTTATTCTAATGTTATTTTGCTGACTTTGAACAGGTTTTTACCGGCTGGGAAGTGAATTAGTTAATAAATATAAGGAACCTATTCACAAATACATTAGACTATTAAATAAGTCTTTCGCAGGCATTCGGGAATAGTGACAAGAGTGCAAAGCACGAATGAGCACGCACAACCAAACTGTATGGGTATGAGTCTGCCAGCTTCTCTTCCTGAAGATTTGCAAGGAGAGGTAGCCAAGTTCAGCCAAAAGTTTACATGCTCCCACACATAATATTATCGTAGTTGGCGGTAAAACCATGCAAATACATTGATAACAACTAGAGAATACAACAAACAAAACCTCTCGCATTTTTCAGTTCTTAGTCCATAGACTTTGCTTTGGAAGAGCCATAATTCCAATGAAGAGAAGAAAAATACCATAACAAAACGAAAGGGAACACGAGGGTTTTTAACTCTTCTAGATAAACTCATGAAGCGAACTAGTAAATAAAACGAGATCAACACAAATTCCATATTGTAACGAACGTAATAACTATATACCATACCTTTAAACAACTAAATCTAGCTATTGTAGTCAAGATCTTGTTAAGAGCAAGCTATTGCATTGTAACCAGTTCAACTTTGAGCAGTCAACACTTCATTTCCATGCATATTTGTAAAGAGGACTATCATTATATAGAATCGAAGGTCTCTCCTTTCGTTATTTCAGTCTTGATTTTGCTCAGGGGAGGTGTTCTGTGAAATAGGTGTTCTTATTCTCTAGCTGGCCTCCTTTTCGGGATTATTCTTAGCATAACACATGCATTAAAGAACAGCTACATGAATCTAGTCTAAAGAACGTTGATATTTCCAACTAAATAAGATTTTCCGGAAACGGTACAGTTTTTTCTCATCAGAATACCTTTTTCCCAGCCAACTACAGGAATAGCTATCCCAGAACAGATCATATATCCAGATGGATAATTTATTCGTAGTCAATTTCTTTTTCTCATCTTTGAGCAGTTCTTTTTTCCAGCCAGAGTTTCTCCAAAACGGATTGTTTTCCCAGTCGACGAAATTCTAGCTCAGAACAGCTCATTTTCTCAGACACGAGGTAAATTACAGCACAAGAACAGGTCAAATCTCCAGCTGTACCTTTTTTCCGGATAGTAAGAACATGTTTAATTTAAGAACACCTCCGTTGGTTGCTTTCGTCTTTTAATGGGTTCTAAGGAGCGAATCGTGATGTATAACAGCATTTTAAGTTCCAAATTCCAAATTGTACCAGTTTTATGAAATAACCGCAGTAGGCCCTTGAAACACGACTCCAGCCTAGATCATGATGTGTAAGTGTATATCTATGTATTTGGTTGGAAAAATATAAAGAATTTATAAGAAATCTCAAGGAAGATGCCAGGCTTTGACAATATTGTCCCTGTGCATTAGCTCTTCTGCGACTTTGTCATATAACTGTGAAATAGTAGCTTGCGAAATAATTATTCTGGACGTTATCCCCCGCGAATGGGACTAACCCTATGTTTAAAAATAGAATTCTTTTTATATCTACATTCTATTTTTATCAGGTATTCTTAGCATAAGCAAAATCCTCTCATACCTTACTTTCTATTTTCTCTAAATAAGGACATACGATCTCATTCATATATATTTTTTTCTGTACACCGATAATTCCTGTTTTAATTTTGCATTTAATAGAAGATTCTTATGCAATTAAATGATATGAATCGTTGTCATGGTTATCTACGGGATTCATAGGTGCTAATCTCCTAATGAATGTAAACAAATCCATTTATATATTTCTTTATATATCAATCTACTATAAATGAGCTAGTAATGGATGCAGTCATCACACAGTGCTTGGAGCTTGGAAAGAAAGATTTACTGCAAGCATTGTAGAAACTTTATATATGTGTATATGTGAGAGGCATTTTAATCATATTTTTTACCTAATGGCTCCTTGTTTCGCCAAAAGAGTTGCTATGAATAAAGAGGATTCGTGTTGTTTAAATTTACCGAATATTGAGGAGTCCTGTTTATTACGAGGAAAATCGACAACAAAAACAAACTTTGATCGCGCTTCTGTGGAAGACTCTACGATAAAATCGCAAACGCATAATAAACCTAACGGTGAAACACAAATCATCAAACTTAGCTATACCGAAACAACTATAAAGAAAGAAAATTCCATTCTTGAAGATGAATATGGAAATGAAAAATCAAACTTTGGAAGAGTGAAAGATAAAATCAATTTTGCTATTAAAGATTCAACGAACTGTAACTTATGCAAAAGAAAGATCGAAAATAAATACTTACTGCATGCATTGGATAAATATTGGCATGAAAAATGTTTAAAATGTGATTTTTGTAGAAAGCCGCTATATAAATTGGGTGACAAATTCTTTTTCAGACAAGGTGCAAAATTTTGTCAAGAAGATTTTTTAAGGTATGTATTATTCATATTCTGATCGCAAGCAAAGTACTTGTCATAGTTAGGGACTGGAACTCAGGCTAAAGAAAAGATGGCATTCAGATATTCTGATCGCAAGCAAAGATGGCATAAGGCATAATTGCATAAGATGTCAACGAGCTTGCAATTAATCGGTTTCTCTTCTCCTGGGAACGTAGAAACAAATTAATTGCAGGCTCGTTTAGGATGAACCCCATTAAGGGGTTCATGTAAAGGCTGCCTTAGTTAATTAACAACTTTCAGAAGCATGACAATCAGTGTCCGTCTCTGACGTTGTTCGAGCGTTTTTACTGCTGACTTTGAACAAATATTTGCTCACTTGGAAGGAGGTTATGTCAAAGATCTTCAAGACCGGTACAAGATTGTTGACTCGCTACTCACCTCCACGTTGTGGTGACTAAACAACATCTTGACGTCGAGTAGACAAACGTCAAACAAACTGTCAGTATTCGAAGTAAGAGCAAAAAATCACTGTGGAGAAGGGAGTTTTGAGCATTACTCCAGACTTTCTCCTCTACAGTGATTTTATACTCATACTTCTTCTTCAATTCTCTGATCTTCTTAATATTATGTGAATCACTTTTAGAGACGGGTGGGTAGTATTTGGGGGCAGCGTTTAATTAGTCACACAATATGTAGGGTTTAATACTGTATTGAATCCACTGAGAAACCACAAATATGCTAACCCACCGAGCAAAAACTTGTTCAAAGTCAACAGTAGAAGACGCTAGAAAAACGTCGACACCACGTTGTTCTAGCGTCCTTAATGCGGACTTTGAACAATTTTTCTGTCTGCCAGGTCTCGTTGTAAAAATTTGTCATTAAATGCGACCGTATTATTGATTGACAGCATCAATTAACAAGTTCATCGTATCTGATTATAAGCTAATTAACAGGCTAATATAACTAATGACTTTGGAATAGAGAAAGTAGATTGATATGATAGTTATCTTGCTCAACCAAATTATGAATTTGCATATCTGTTTATAAATGCGTTTCTTGTGTGGCTTAGAATTTGTCAATATTTTTGGATAACTCTGTAAATGCACAGTGGTGTTATGTTCAGCCACGACGGAGAATGCACAACTCTCCAGCCGTCAGCCGTACGACAAACAACATCGAAACAACGTTAAAACCATGTCGAGTCGTTACCGGATACTCTGTGGGCAAAAACTTCCGCTGTAAAGACCGACTTTGATCACGTTTTTGCCTGACGGGTAGTGGTTTAGTGCATATTCTCAGTGGGCAAAAATTTGTTTTAGCGTTTTTACTGCGGACTTTGAACAAGGTAACATCGTGATCAAATGCTAAAAAAATCTCGTTTGAAACGCTTAAATAATTTTGTTAATAGGAAGGTTTTACCCCAAAACGGGGTAAATATGCCAAAACAATCGAATCCAACCTTTCATCTAAACCACCTTGATCATTCGACATGTTGAATAATACCGTAAACATCCGATTATAAGCCCCGGGTTTATACATGTTTGTAAGCATTTTTTATATGGGCTTATACATGGGTGGGCTAATACACGGGGAGGGGGGGATTGTTGTTAAGAAAACACTTTATCTTTTAAGAATATATCGCTTATCTTTTGTTATTGTTGAATAAATGGTCAATCTATCTATCTATGATCTAGTGCGCCAGAAGGAACTTGGCTTCTTGGAGGGAGAGTTGAGCTTCCCTGTGTTTACCTCGTATATGGACCTAAAATACAAAAGAAAACAGTCCGTACCGCATTAATCTCATAACTGTTGTTATGAGACTTTTTAAGTTGAAATTTCGACTTTTTGCATAAATTTCACTTTGTCTACAGTATTTTTTGTCCAAGATTGTAGATCTTTGATGCTTGTAAAACATGCAATTGTAATGATAATACAATATTGGACCAACTTCGCATTTAATTGGTAGCCACGGTGAGGGAAACCAATCAAATTCCAGATCGATTAAATATCCCATAGGCCAAAAACCTGTTCAAAGTCAGCAGTAAAGAAACAACGTATTTGGCATTGTTCTAGCTTCTTTTCTTGTCGACTTTGAACAATCCCCAGTGCCTTTTTACTTTTTATTTATTTTTCTCTTGATGGTTATCTCTCAGATGCACCGATATGACAGATAATTTTCTAGTTTCGGGTTCGTAAACAAACAAAAAAGCCATTATGCAACAGATCAGTATGATTGAACAATTATGGTTTTCCACAAACAACAAAAAACTTACAATTCTGTTACATATATACCGTAATGCCTTGATTAAACGCCCCCTCGAATAAGCGCCCCCTTGAATAAGCCCCCCCCCTTAAGACTCGAAAATTAAATAAGCGCCTGGGCGCTTAATCGATGCATGACGGTATATATATATACATTTTAATCATTCCCCCTCTCAAGGCCGAGGCCACAGGAGAGGGGTTGTTATTTTTTTTTACCCTTTTCAGGTCTTATCAATCTCTTGATTTAATTACGAGATCACTTCACTGGGGAACGGGTTGACGGTCGTACTTCCAGGGACGTGGCAGAAATTTGCGTCCAGAGGTGAGATTGAACCGGGTACCTCTGATTACAAGTCAACTACTCTACCAGTGTGATTATTTCGAAAATCAGCGCCACGTGGAGGCTTTCCCCCTTCGAGACAAGGAGTTTATTTGAGGATTTACGGAACTAGCTTTGTATAGACGAACAAATATCATCAGACCTCCTGCATATACCTTTTTATTTTCATTTTAGAACATTTGGTGACCGCGGAACTTGTTGCATGTGTGATCACGCTATCCCTCCCACAGATTACGTATTGAGATTTAAAAACCGGCTTGTATATCATCTGGATTGTTTTAAATGTACATTTTGCAGAACAAGATTTTGTGTTGGAGATCCAGTGACTATATCTGATCCGAAAAATATATTATGTGGAACGTGTAAATATATCCCGATGGAAGTACTTAAACGAGCATATGTAGAAAAATACGATGAAGAACCGACAAAAATAAGTTAATTATTGGGAAGAGTGCAAAGTCATTGATCTTGCAATTGATTGGTTTCTTCGCAAGCTTTAAACCAATTAATTGCAAACTCGATGATATGACACATTTCTGGAAGATGTATATATTTTATTTGCACATAGAAATTTCTTATCAAGTTCGTTCCCAACTCAGTGGGCAAAAACTTGTTCAAAGTCTGCAGTAAAGACGCTAGAACAACGTCGAACGACATTGTTCTAGCGTCTTTACTGCGGACTTTGAACAAAAATGTTGTAACTTTCGAGTAATGTTAGCCTTGTGGCCTACAAAATTATAAACTCATACGAGAATACTTCCAATACGTGAGTGTTAAAAGTCCAACTTCGTCACCAAGGTTTCTCTCTTGACGTAAAGAGAAAAGCCCTGGGAATGTTACAAGTCAACAAATTTGTATTTGAGTACAACCTCGTTCCCAGGGCTTCTTTCCGCTTTTTGACGGGAGAGACGGCGCCGTTGATTTGAGTAGTCTCTTGGTAACAAATAATCAATCAGTGTTAGAGTAAATAATCACTGTGGAGGAGGGATTTCTGAGCATAGTTTTAGGCTACAAAACCTGAAGCTATGCTCAAAGATCACTCCTTCACAGTGATTATCAGTGATTATCGACATATCAGTTACAGGCTTGTCATATAACACTCTTTATCGGATTATCTGTGATATATTGCACTGCAGTTTTATGTAGTAGCTACGAACTATTGAGTGTCTAAAAGCAATACTTTGCAGTATCGAATAAACGGGGATAGGCTAGTAGATTAGTGAATTTATTCTAACTTCACGTTATTTTTAATGTGTATTTTAGCTTTTTAGCGAGTTGACTGTATTATGACATTGTTGATTTCCTAAAAGTTAATAAGTGAGGGGGGGTTGGAACAAGAGCGAAAGGGGGGGGGGGGATTAGAAAAGTTAGAAAAATTTATAAGCGTTTCCCCCCACCCGTTTAAATTTGATACTACAGAGTAGCAAATATGAAAAACTCTTTAGATAATGTTCCTGTAGTAGGAGCAGTTGAGACTTTCCTTGTGCAGCAAGCCACACATTGTAAAACTCTCGAAAATCTGCGTGCTTGCGTGAACTATGTTTATACGTGACAAAGAAACCCAGCAACATTATATACGTTTCCATGACAACCAAATAATTAATATCAAATGTAAAAATTATTATAAATATATTCAATTTATCAACTTTATCAACTTTATCTCTATGCTTCTCCTCCTGCATATTTGTTGATATACGAAAAAGTCATAGTAACAAGGTTGTCTTAATTATGAACCATTTCTTGATTGAGTATTGACTAGTTAAATGGTTTTACATTAAAGTCACATAATCACCCTATTTTGGTTAAAATTCCGACTAAATAACTTCAATCTTGTAATGTCAGTAACACATTTGAAATTTTCATTCTTTAAAGACAACTATTAGTGACGATACGAGTGATTAAAGTTTTGTATTTTTTATGCTAACTGTGTGGCAGCCATATCGTTTGGCCAAACTTCATCGCTTTTATTGTGCCTCAATTAAAAAGTTGAGTCAGCAACGATTAAATCGTGAGTATTTTTCTCTAAGACCTACAGCAACCTACTTCCCATACCTATGCAAGTATAAAATTCCGTGTAGCTCACAATCAGTAAAACAACTCTGTTCATACAGATTATGATTATGACCAACAGCAGTCGTGGTTGCTACAGATTGTGACCAATAGGATTACGTTCACCAAGATTATCGCCACATGTCGTTATAGTCTTGATGGGGGGAAAAGTGACAAAAGTATGATGCAGATTTTTAAAATATGTAAGAAAATAACCTTTAAAAATAAAAATTCAGGGGGTCCACACCATACTAATGAAGGGTTAATGATTTTGCAAAGGATTGTGCAGTCCCATTAGTCTGACAATGATAGGGATCAGACTGTAATTCCCAATAACTTGTTAGAGACGCTTCCAATCCGTCGCATAAATATTTGAGACAAACTTAAACCAAAAGCCTTTTGATTAGCAAGACGAAAGGCACGAATATTTGAATTTATGCCTGAATATATATTTTTTGATTTTACAAATAATTGTTAGCCATTAGAAAAAAATCTAAAACAGTTATAATTTGTAGCATTTACAAAAGCTCGTCCCCAGTCTCTTTTAACTTTTTTATTTTTTTTTCAAAAATGTTGACTATTTAGGATACAGGACTCATTGCAATTGGGACCTTAAACACACGCAAAGTTAAAGGTGCATGCAACTGTTTGATTTAACTCTATTCGTACTGGTTTTTTAGGACTATGTGCCCCCCTCCATAACTTTTGATGGAACCATGTAGGGTTGAGAGTTCCAGAGAGTTAAGTCAACTCATAATTATTTTTTTGATGACGACAATATTTACGATGACGTCATCAAGGCAAAACAGGTGGTGCAAAAAATATTTTTTAGGTGAAATGTTAAGATGAAAAAAATTGTCGAACGTTTTTGCTAAGGAAAAATTATCTCTAAATACCAAAAATATTTTTTTCAAAATGATCCTAGATAAATTATAGGATAAGTCTTAAAATTTCTAGTCGTATAAGCCATTCATTCAGAAGTAATGAAAAGGAAAAAATGTTTATTTTGCTATAGTTAACATGGTAACCCTTGGTTAGTTGAAAAGCGGTACTATCGCTGAACGCTTATAACATTGATTAACATACTGACCAAGTTCCAAGTCTTAAAACAAACAGACAGTTTTTAGGTCCCAGTTGCTATGGGTCCTGTAACCTAAATAGTAAAAAAATGTTCTTAACTTTTTTGAAAAGAATTAGTTTTAGCATTTAAAACACTTAAAAAGTTAAACATTCAATTGTTTCTGGGGGTCATGTTTAGGAAAAGCACACACGAAGGCTTATTCACACCATCTGTAGGCCCATCTTAAGTCTACTCGATAAATCTCCAAGAATCTCTCGGGACTCCCCTTGTTCGTTTTTCGTTTTTAAATTTGCTAAAATTCACGAAATGACCAACCTCGTTTCCAGGGCTTCTTGCGTCAAGAGAAAAGAAGCACTGGGAACGAGGTTGCGAAATGACTCATAATCTATGCGAACGGTTGTAGAACAACGACGAATAACATTCACTGGGATCAAGGTTGAAGCTGTCAAAAATAATCAAAAACGACTGAAATCAAGCTGCGATGGACATCACTTGCGGAGGAGTGTTTTGAGTTTTTGCAAACTTTGCTCAAAAATGGTCCCCCACAGGTGATGTTTGGTATATTCAAGCTTGAAACGCTGATATTACCCTAGTGAGCAAAAACCTATTCAAAGCAATAAAGACGCTAGAATAACGTAGAAAATGTTCATGAACGTCTGCAATTAAGACGCTAGAATAACGTTGAAAACTTGTTCAAAGTCCTCAGTAAAGACGCTAGAATAACGTTGATGAAAATTTTGTTCTAGCGTCTTTACTGCTGACTTTGAACAAGCCTACTGGGCATATAATTGATTCGATTGGAACATCGTCACACGAAAATAAGCCTGATATGCTCAAAAATCCCTCCAGTGATTATTTACTCTTATTTTAGTTAGTGTACTACATTCAGGATTCAGACAAGATTACGAAAGTCTTTTTCCAGGATTTTCTTCATAATACATAGTAATTTCCCTGAGTATTATGCTGAAAAATACACTTTTTTTTCAGGATTTTTTTTTGGTAAATAAAACGAAATATCAACTCTTTGTTATAAGCGTACTGAGATTCAATTTTAACAATGGACTACATCTGAATCAGAGAATCACTAGCCTGAGTTCCAGTCCCTAACTACGACAAGTAGGGACTGGAACTCAGGCTAAGAATCACCTTAATATGTATTTCTCCAAATAAATTTAATAAATTTAAAAAAAGAGTGACAGAACTATTTTCTCTGGAATTCAAAAAATTTCAATCAAATTCTCTGAGTTTTCCAGGTTTTTTCTGAGTTTTACTAAAAGCAGCTAATTTTCCAGGTTTTCCAGGTTCCGTCTGAACCCTGTATGTTTTCAGTTAGCCAAGGATTCCCGTCTCTTTGCTTCCTTCATTCATTTTCTTTATTTACGTTATAATCTGTCGTTTGAGATTAAGATTATGGAAAGGAAACAGAAAATGGAAACAAGGTCAGAGCTTAGTATACTAGGCTAATTTTCAGTTATTAATAAATAATCTAAGACAATTCAGTTGATCTTTTCAAGCTAAAAAAAGTTACAATATGTGTTAATAAAGTTAAAACACAAAAAATCCTCTTTTTTTGTTGTTGACATGATTGCACCCAACCTCGATCCCAGCGCTTCTTCTCTCTTTTTTTAACAAATTTAGACGTCAAGAGAAGAAAACCTGGCGTCGAGATAGGATTGCACCTAGAACCAGTGAGAAAAGAATTGTTCAAAATCCGTAGTATAGACGCTAGAACAGCGCCTTTACTGCGGACTTTAAACAAGTTTTTACTCACTGGGAACTAACTAGCCTAAGATATATAGACTATCGTTTGTTTAGCTCGGTCTATGCAAACTCTTAAAGGCCATACGAACTGCGCAAACCCAAGGTGGTCATTCTGGAAAATAAGCCAACAAAGTAAGCCTTTCTGTAAACGAAAGTAAAAATCATGCTTTTGATGAGGTAATGTAATCAAGCTGTTTGGGCTGTAACACATTCGCCTAGTGGATATCCACCTTAAGCAAGCACTTAGATACTCACTACGAATCTCACTTCTCTCTCCGTTCACAAAAACTAAACAAATCAGCTTGATCGGTTTCTTTATTTTTTCTTTTGCAAATATTTGTTTAAACATCAATATAGTCCGTCAACTTGATCTGGGAATGGAGTAGCGCCCTCACCTACCCTCGTGGTAGAAGCTAATGAAAGAGGAGCCTTCGGGTCGCCTCCGACTGCGGTCGGCCAACTTACTTACTTACTTACTGCACAAAAATAAAGTTATTGCATTCCAACAAGTTTCTACTTTAAGAATCCAACACCTCCTTTTCGTGTATTTGTAAATAAGTCAATTCTATAGAGGATTGTATTCAAAACTTATAGTTTAACGTCAGAGCCCCCATCTAAGAGCCTTGAAGCTTTGATTATAGAAAAAGCCTTGCATATAGAAATAAAGTAGTTTCAACATTAAATTCCAGGATTTTAAATATGTACCTTTTGAAAGATTTTAAGGAGGTTTTTAATTCGATTTTTGTCCACAATCTTGGAATGAGATTGAGTTCACCAATCCCATGGACTAACACGCATGTGACGTAAAAATACCGAGGATTAGTCGATTACGCAGACCGAGCTATACGCGTAAAGGTAGCCTAACTAACCTAAACCTAGGTTCAAAAAAGTGCAACTATATCTGCGTTATTGACTGTTTTGTTGCTAGGTCGATTTACTGTTTTAGAAAGCTTTTGAAAGTAATTTATGAGCAAACGAAAGACTACATAAAAAATTTGATTTTATATCTGATGGAGGTGCAACCACGAAGAAACAAGTTCCCGGTAGGCAAAAACTTGTTCAAGTCCACAGTAAAGACGCTAGAACAACATACGTCTTTACTGCGGACTTTGAACAAGTGTTTTGCCTACTGAGTTAAAATAATTCATGATCTCATAAAATTCAATCTAGCGTCGGTGACGCCTATGACTATTGTCTTGTCTATTTTTATCGTTACCATGGAAACGATTTTGTTGGTTACCATCTCGTTGTTTACCTTTTTGTTGATATTTTCCAGCGTTATTATGATTTTCATTGTAACCATGGTTACCGTCAAATTGTTGATTACCGGAGTTACTCCACGGACTGAAATTACCCTGTACAAAATTTTCTCGCGAGGGCGTAAATCCACCAGGTGTAGAAAAACCGGGCGTTGAATAACCTGGCGTAGATCTAGCTGGAGTGGTACCAGGCGTTTGTGCTAATTGATTATTATACATCTGTTGGTCATAACCAGCAGGGAAAGCTTGTTGCATGATCTTCGATGCCTCTTCATCAGAAATAAGATTAGCAGGTGTTGACCCAGGCGTGTAAGGTGTTGCTGAGCCAATTGACATGGGCGTATGAGGCGCATGGCCAAATGGAGTACGGCGAGATGAACCAGGAGTACCTATTACAAGAGTATTAAATCAAAGGTACAGTATTTGATCTACTTAGCAGCCAATCTCTCGCACCCTTCCAATAAACGTCCAGGTTCAATTAAGCGCCCATCGCTCTGGGCGCTAAATAGATCAAATACGATAAATACGAAACAAAAATGAGTTGCTCTTTGTAGTCGACTGATGGAGTGAAGGTTTTAAAATTCGAAAAAGGTCAGAAATAATAGGTTTATATGCAGAGAAGTCCCAGTAAGCAAAAACTCGTTCAAAGTCCGCAGTGAAGACGCTAGAACGAAAACGTAGCTCTAGCATCTTTACTGCGTACTTTCAACAAAGTTTTGTCTACTGGGGTATACCGAGTATCTATTGTTGTAAGTGTGCTGATGTATACAATGTTTTGATTAGTCAGCACTTAAATTAACAACAAATAAACGCTGCGGAGAAGTGATTTTGAGCAAAGCCTCAGGCTTTATAGAAGATGCTCAAAAATCCCTCATGCACAGTGATTATTTCAGTCACTGCTTAGTATAAATCGTACTTGGACCTTGAAATGCATCAACGGAACAAACCGAATCAAGATTAAAATGAACCCAGGGATCAAAATAAAAGTAAATAATCACTAGGAGGAGTACAAAGCCTGAAGCTATGCTCAAAAATCACTCCTCCACAGTGATTATTTGCCCTTTTTTTGCAACCACTGGAACCCTTAACTTACCAACACCGGGTATAGCATCACGAAAATGTTCTTTAAACCATTTTAAGAGATTGTTCGTATTTGCATGTATTCTACCTCTATACCGAAAACCGTCTGATGTCACTGTCACAAACTCAATGCGTGGTTTGTTGCGAGGCATATAACCTAAAAAGTAAAAGTTACGATTAATATCATAGATTATCTTGAGCCTGATCCAGTGGGCAAACACTTGTTCGAAGTCAGCAGTAATACAGCTAGAACAACGTCTTGACGAACAGCGTCTAGCGTCTTTACTGCTGACTTTGAACTAGATTTCGCCTATGGAGGAAGCTATGCTCAAGAATCACTCATCTACAGTGATCATGTGTTCATTCGAGCACTATCTGAGTAAACAAATATACATATTTTAGACTTATATTCCAGTTTAGTTGCTAACTTACTAGGTTTATGTTCGAGTTTGCTACGAATGAACATTTCCCCGCACAATTTATGCATAACTCGCTTAACTAGTGAGAAACATTATGGAATTTATAAACAGTTTATCTCCCCGAACCTACGATTAAAGTCTGATTTCATATATGATGTATTACGGTGTAAACCAGGCTTTACATGTAAATATGGTGTTCTTACTTCATACACGTCACACCACCACAGCGGTCGAAATTTGAGTTATTTACTCCGAAGGAGTGATTTTTGAGCATAGCACCAGGCTTTGTAGTCTGAAGCTTGTGCTCAAAAGTCACTCCGCCACAGTGATCTTATTTCATGAAGTAACTCACCAAGCATGAACTTTCCAGGATATTGCTTAGCTGTTGAAAAGAAGTAGGGTATTCGACCAGGTGCTTTTCTTTTTTCCATTGATAATATTTCTTCGAGTTTAGATCGTACTCCTTCTGTTTCTTTATAATATTTATGTGTCAAAAACTCTCGCGCATGCGCAGATAATGGTGCAATATAACGTGTCATAATTTCATCCAAGTCTTCGTATTCCTTAAAGAAGCAAAATGATGAGAATTTATCAAAAGCCAATCTCGTTCCCAGGGCTTCTTCTCTTTTCAAAATACAGAAGAGCTCCTCCGAAAACGAGGCGTTGTCAGCCAACACCTCGTTTTCATGTATTTGTGAATAGGTCTATACCACAGATATTAATTGTATTACTTTCTACACCTGTAGCTAGTATAATGAATAAGCACTAACCTCGTTTTCAATCCACAGAGATTTTCCTATACTAAACGCGTTTTCTTTTCCTTCTTCTCTTATATCTATATGTTGAAATATATTCTTTGCAACTTTCCATGTTACTGTCAAATGATCGTTACCCTGGAATAAAAAAAGCTCAAAATTCACTCCTCCACAATGATTATTTCTTCTTAGAGAAATATAAGTAAGTATATGTAAAAACCACACCAGGAGGGTATCACAGTGTTTGAATTAAGAGCAAATAATCACTGTAGAGGAGTGATTTTTGAGCATAGCCAGGCTACAAAGCCTGCAACTTTGCTCAAAAAAGCCTCCTCCACAATGATTATTCGTCCTTATTTCAAACACTGTATCAATAACCAAGTGAGGTGGGCACGAAATGTCGGACCAACGAAAGTCAAAGTGACGTTGTTTTGAGGTTGTTTCTATTTCAACGTTGATTTGACACCGTGTGATATTAGCTACGAAGAAGTGTTAAGACAACAAGCCTCAAAATTACTGTCGGACGTCACCTGTGGAAGAGTGTTTTTTGAGTAAATTTTCTGCTCTGAAGCTGAAAATTATATTCGAAAACACTCCTCCACAGGTAATGCCCAACAGTTTTGAGGCTTATGTTAAATGATTTGACGAATGATTAGTTTCTTCCCAGTGGGCAATAACTTGTTCAAAGTCCACAGCAAAGACATCAGAACAACTGCGGAATTCGAACGAAGTTTTTGCCTACTGGCGATTCTCTCCGCAGATAGTAATCAATTAAGAAAAACAGTTGTGTCAGTGAGAAAAACAGCTGTGTCAGTAAATTTTCCACAGAGTTTAAGTTTGTTTCTTACTCTATACCTACAGTATGAAGAAATAAAATTTAGTAGAAGAAAAATGCTTGTAAATCAATCTTACTTTACTAGATGGCCTCACGATGCAATCACCTTGCTCCATATTTTCCAATAACTTCTCAGCATCTTTAAATGTAACGTTTTTAAAGCACGGGTGAGCAATGACGCGTTTTAAGTAAGCTGAAATTTAAAAGTATCATCATTGTAAAAAGTTGTAAATGGAATATGTGGAGAAGAGTCCACAATCTTGAAATTAAATCTGCTCTTATTTTGACCACAGTTGTACTCTTCCACAGATACTGTTACTCCAAGGTGTGACGTCAAGTTCTACTAATGAAATGTCTTCTTTTGGCTTTTACCGCGAATTTTTCGCCTTGTGGAAATCAAAATTTATTTCTATCGAATAAACAAAACGTAATACCTCTATAACCAAAATTAAACACCAACTTCGTTCGCTGCTTACATGGTTTTCTCGGATAGAAATATTTAAAAAACAGCACAGAGCTCGAGAACAAAGGACAAAATACTCACTTGTTCTCTTGGCATGAGCTGCTTTAATGCTATCTTCTTGTTTTCTATCTTTATCTGCACTTTCTTGATCGTAATATAAATCTCTTGGAGGTCTAAAAACAACACACAATACTTTACTACAAATACTTCAAACTGAAGCTTCATATTATGTTAGTGCACCTGAATTTAGCGATACATTCTATGAAGAAACCAACCAAATTTAAGATTTTCAACTAGAAATTATTAGATCGCACACATAGAATGGGTTTTTGAAGGCACATCAAACAAGCCTACATGTAACGGTACTACATAACCTGTGGAGGAGTGTTCTTGAGTACAGTTTCAGTACAAACAAATAAACCTGTACACAGATGATGTCCGACCGTTATTTTAAGGCGAGTCAAACATCCAAACAAACCTACCTAAAGTTTCCTTGCGTATCAGACAGATCAGATGATTTACAAGTCAAGTCAAGTTGCATTCGATCAAAATTTATCTTCAACACTCTAGCATGTAATGACATACCAACCTATTGACAAAAACACAAGAAGGTAAAGAAAACGCTTTGTATATGAATTAAATAATATTGAATTTTGTAAGGAAATAATTTTTACATTTTTACCCATTACAGGGTTTGAAACAATAACAAATAATAAGTGTGGAGGAGGGATTTTTGATTTGCTAGCCTAAAACAATATTCAAAAATCTCCTCCATGGTGGCTATTTCTTATTTCGAGCACTTCATTAGAACACATGATGCAGTGCTCGATCAAATAATCAAGCCTCTGAACATCACCTGTGGAGGAGCGTTTTTGAGTAGTTTTTAGCTTCAAAGTTGAAAACTATACTAAAAAAACACTCCTCCACAGGTGCTATCTAGCAGTTAAATTCAGACTTTATAATTGCTGTGTAGAGTGATTAAAATACTCACCTTGACTCTTTCTTCAGGTCTATCAACTCTTTTATCACTTATATTTTTTGTAGCAATGAATCCACTGATACCAGATTCTAATCTTGACCTGACACCAACCGCTTTGCCAGGACAGCTACCGTTATCAAAATGAGTCCACACCTATCAAAGAGATTGTTTCTTTATCAAAAACAAAGCATTGGCCTGCTAGCAAAGACACCAAATAAATACAAGTTTCTTGACATATGTGTTGTATAGACGATTCGTATTCTTAAAAGACCATCTCTAAAATTCGTTTCAGAAAGCCAATATTTTAGCAGCTTTAAATAAGTCAAAATCAATAAATTTGGGGAAATTAAACTACGATGAAGAGTGCTAAGTTAACGAGCTTGCAATTGATTGGTTTCTTCGGTACCAAGAAACCAGATACGAAGAAACCAATTAATTGCAAGATCGTTGATTCCACCTTTTCCTGCAAACAAATTTTGGAGATGATCCCTAAGTTCACTAAAAGCACCAATAATTTCTATTCGCACAAGGTATCTATGTTAACTTCATGTAGTCTATATCTGCAGCTACAAACAGGAGTCAACGATTATGCAATTACTTGGAGTCAACGATTAGACAATTACTTGATTTATTGTAAAGTAAGAAACAAATCAGTTGCATGCATCTTGCAATATTTCAACCAGAGGTTAAAATAAACGTCAATTATCACTGTGGAGGAGAGATTTTTCAGAATATTTTCAGCCAAACTTGCCGAAAATATTCTGAATAATCTCTCCACCTCAGTGATGACCGTAGTGATGACCAGCAGTTATTTTAACCTATCTATGCTTCAGAATAAACAAACTTTCACAAGAAAAATCTCCTTAGGTACTGTTTCAAATATAAAATTTACAGAGAAGAGTACTGAGTGAACAATCTTAAAGACCAATCCATTGCAAGCTCTTTGCTATCACACTCTCCAGTGTAGTTATATTTTAGTTGCTTTTGACATAAAATATTTGAAATAAGAACAAATATTCACTGCGGAGGAGTAGTTTTTGAGCATTGCTTCAGGCTTTCTAACCTGAAGCAATGCTCAAAAAACCACCCCTCCAAAGCGATTATTTCCTCTTTTCTCCAACAGTGTCATAGTCACATGTCACAAGTTGACTGCTTACCTCACTAAGATCAGGGAACGTATCCTTCCAGCAGAATGGACATTTCCATAAATTTGTATCATCATTTCTTGTAGGATTTGCAGAATCGAGATCATCGCGTGCTGGTTTCTTGTAAGCAAAACCATTAACAACACATGTTATAAGTTTACCATAGAATAATGTTTGTGGTGTTTCACCAGTAAGTAATCGAAATTTTTCTTCGCTGGTTAGCCCTTTGTATACAGTTCTATGATCTTTGAATCTTGTAATTAATTCATCACGTATATCGTATAATGTTATATGCTTGTTTCCATAACCCTGTCGAGCTAGTTCTTCAGCAAAAGCATCAAGATCTAAGTCTTTTAAACGATCAGGTTGTTCAAGAATCTCCTCCACAGCTGATGATGGATTAGCATCATCCATACCCTATACATTATTCAAACTAAGAACATAACTAACATAATGGAGTAATTTTTAGCATACCTTCCGGCTACTAGCCCTAAAAAATTACTCCTCCACAGTGATTATTTGTTCCAATTTCGAACGAAAATAAACAGTAGAAAAAACCCACATAATTTCACACTTTTTCCATTTTCAAGATTTATGTTAAGTATAACTATAATATCTGCGGAAGAGGGTACTCATTCAAGTTTCTTGAAATTGATTGGCTCTTTTCAAGAAAAGAAACCAGCCTATTTAAAATTATAATTCAAAAAATTATTTTTTCAAAATCAAATGTTCCAAATAAGAACAAATAATCACTATGGAGGAGATATTTGCGGGTATTGCTTAAAGCTAGCCTGAAGCAATGCTAAAGAATCCCTCCTCCACCGTGATTTTTTGCTGTTATTTGGAATACTTAAACCATTACTGAAAATACATGAATAACTAAATAGGAGCATCTATATGAATTTGACTCTAAAGGTATTGAAATTAGAGGAAATAATCATTGCGGAAAAGCGATTTTTGAGCATGGCTTCAGAATGCAAATTCTGTAGTTATGCTAAAAAATCATCCACACCCATCTGGCAAAAACATGTTCAAAGTCAGCAAAATAACGTTAGAACAACACAGAATGTTGTTCTAAAGTTAATTTGCTGACTTTGAACAGGTTTTTGCCGGCTGGGGAGTGATTATTTACTCATTTTTCAATCACTAATAAAAACAAAATCAACAAATAAAAGATTCAAAACTTACATCATCATATTCCAGTGCATCGATAGCCATTTTTCTTGGCCAATCATACGTCTCAGGATGTATTCTCGTTGTATCTAATATCTCATATTTTTCACTTGCATCGATATGTATGAGTCGTATAAAGCCAGCACAATTAAGAAATACTTGAAGACCCATTTCACACACTGTTACCAATTGAGAACGGTTTTCTAATCGATTAGCTTGTTGTCGAAGAGTCTACAATAAAACAGAATTATTTCCTATCGATTTTCACAAATTTAGAATTTAAAAGGAACCAATTTTGACAGTTATTTTACAGAGTTCAAATAAGAGCATAAATCACCAATGTCACACTAGTGTGGAGAGATTTTGAGCATTGCTCCAAGCTAGCTTTAAGCAATGCCCGAATACATCTCCTCCACGGTGATTATTTGCTCTTATTTGGAACAAAAATTATTCCTCCACAATGACTATTAGCTCTTAATTCAAACACAGGAGTTGATAAAAAATTTGATTCAAACACAACAGAGATATATACCTTAAGAAGATTTCCAGCTTTTCTTGGTCCAAGTCCACATAAATATTGGGTCAAGACAGCAGTATGTGGAAAATCAAGAGCACGGTTAATATCAACACCAACTTGATTCACTTGATTTATAAATTCAATTTCCAATCTTCTTTGTAGAAGTTCTTTCGGAAGTAAATCCTATATGAACATAAAAATATTCAAAGCATGAAATACTGTTGAATACATTCCCGCATTATCTCCATATAATGGACTGCGTGTTGCCAAATTTTGAGATATACGGAGGAGGGGCGGGATCATATTCTGTAGTATTTTACTCTGTTATTATATGTAAAACATAATATAAAGATGCGTCGTTCTCAAATGCAGTGTCTACATAAGAGCAAATAATCACTGTGGAGGAGAAATTATTGAGCATAGCAAATGCTCTTCTCCACAGTAGTTATTTACTCTTATTTCGACCACTGATATCGCACTGACCTGCAATGGATGAAAGCGAACACACAGAAGTTCATCTTCAGTACCACATAATGCAGCAAATTCAACCAAAGGTTCTTGTATGCGACGACCAATTGATATAGCATTACGCAGTAGTAGTGGATATTCACGAAATTCGGCCTGAAAATAAATTGAAGAATAAAGGAGCCATTTAATAAAGCGAATCTAGAAGGCCTGGGAATAAGTTAGTTCACATGCATATTTTTAATATGAAAACTGTGGTATTTCCTCGAATTAATAACAAAGATGGTTCAGTGTTGGAAATAAAATTCCTCCTCCAGTGATTATTTGTTCTTATTTCAAACACCGTGCTTATATCTCAGGGATCGTTTGTGGTCAATCCCGTTATCAAGGGATGGGAACAAATTTAAAAAATATACAGTAACGTCTTTTTTTGCATCAATAGATATCATTGTCAATATCATCCAGGTGAAGGAATAATGCATTATGTGGGTATTTAAGGAAATAAAAGGTATATTTTAAGTCTCATCACTCTCACTCAACACCCTTTGCAGAAGCTTACCTCAGATCTAGGTGAATCTTGGTATATACTTGCAACTTCTGAGTCTACTAATTCAACAGTGATACGTGACATTGTTTGTTGCTCTTCTAGTTCTTGTAATGCTCTTGTTATATCTTCAACTACTGACGTAGCATCACGATACTCTGCTGCAACAGCAACAACACGTGGCTGATGTTTCTTTATAAAATCTTTCAACTTTTCCATATCTTTTGCCTATTTTAAAAAAATGAATGGATGAGATAGATATAATGCCAATTTTAAGAAAGTGAGAAGATGTGGAAATAGGCTTTTAAAAGTAGGTGCTAATGTTTATTTAATTCTAAAAACACAACAATGTAATTTTGATTCAGATGGGTGGAGATCCTTTATTCAGGAAACCGGGTGATACTACAATACTAAGTTTAATGGAAAGTGATCAAACTGTTTTCTTGAAAATTCTAAATGCCAGATCTTGAAATAACTGCTAGACATCACCTATGGAGGAGAGTTATTTCAGGGTTTTTTCCAGCTGGACAGCTAAAAACTAAACTGAAAAAACACTCCTCCACAGGAGATGTCCGGCAGTTATTTCAAGGCTTGAATGCGAACCAAGGGTTAAAATAAGATCTGATATATCACCAACACAGTGATCGAAATAAAATACTCACTGTGGTAGCATGATTTATGCTCAAAAATCACTCCTCCACAGTGATTAATTGCCTTATTTCAACCAGCGTTATATTAAAATCAACTGGTGCTTTTCTTGGGAAAAAATAAGAAATCCCAAAATCTACAGATAACATTGTCAATTTTCAAAATGTTTACCTTAGCTTCACGTTCTGATTCTTTATAGCTGTTTCTCCTCCATAATAAATATTTTAATCGCAAAAAATCGACGACCTGACCATCACTGTCTATCATAGCGAAGAACGAAGCGGTATTTTTATCGGGTATAAAAGCACAAGATAGTACACGACATCGTGTAGATTCATGTTCATTTGCATATTCATTTTCTTCATCATAATTAGAATCTGGTTGGTATGGTGAAACAGATATCCAATTACGCAATTTTAAAGCTGCAGCCTGTGAAAGAAAAACAAAAGATCATTATTTTATTTTTGGACCTCCTGGCATATCTATTTATCAGTAATAAACTGATATAATTATCCCATATCAGGGGGGTGTCGAATGTCATTATGGGAAATGAAGTTATGGAAATGCAAATAAATATTTATATTGCAAGAATACTAGTTCAACTATCAAACCAATCAATTACAAGCTTGTCAACAAAGATGCCCTCTTTTATAGCCTCAAAAGTAAGAGCAAATAATCACTGTGGAGGAGTGATTTTCGAGCAGCTATGCCCAAAAATCCTTCCTCAACAGTGATTATCTTATTTCAAACACTATATTGACAAGAGAAAATAATACTCTGAAACAAAAAAAGAAAGAGAACTCACTCTGTTATTCTAAGATTTCATTGGACTATTTCAATAATAAAATGGTCAGATAAACAGGAAATTATCTTATTTCATAAAGTATCTATACTGTAAATTCTTGAATAAGCCCCACAACTTTGAGTGATTTTTTTTAATAAGCACCCCTCTTGAATAAACGCCCCTCCTCTCCTTAGAGCGCTTGTTCAACATTATAGAAACAAAAGGGACCTTCAAGCCTCTGAATTCACGACGACATTCCCCTGTGGAGGAGCATCTTTAGAGGCTAATTTGCAGCCAACAGAAGATGAATCTCCACAGGGGAATGCCAACATGAATTCAAAGATCAGGGGCGCTTAATCGAACATGTCCCGAGGAAAGTTTTTATTAAAAAGATATGACAATGATATTGACAACGTTAAACATCCATAAGATCTGTAAAGTAGCCATTTTTTATGCTTAGTAATTTATTGAAGGCCAGCAGTTCCTTCACTGAGAAGTGGTTTTCCATTTCTATTTTAAGCAGTTTAAACTTAACATATGCCCTCTTGAATAAGCACCTCCTCCCCTTGGATTGGAATTTGTAAATATGTACCCTGGGTGTTTATTCGAGAGCAACCGTATCTACATTTCTATTTCTCATATACATACCTGGATTGCAAAATCTTTTGATTCTTGAAGCAATTTATTTTTTAATTCAGTTGCTAGCATTGGAAATAATATTTTTGTAAGTACTAGTGATAACGTATCTGCTCTTTGCTTATTCCATTCTTGAACAAGATGACTGAATTCATCCTAAAATAAAAATGGTTAAGATAAACGTCTACAGAAGAAACCCAGTCTTTAAAATAAGGACAAATTATCACTATGGAAGAGTGACTTTTGAGCATAGCTTCCAGCTACAAAACCTGAAACTGCACTCAAATATCCCTCCTCCACAGTGATTAGAGTCAATGATCTTGAAATTGCTTAGCATCCTCCAAGGATCCATGACTTAATACTGCATCTAGTAAATTTATACTTTATAAATAGAATACCATCTTGCAATCTGACAGAAATCGATAGAAGAGTAAATAATCACTGTATAGAAAAGATTTTCAAGCATAGCTTCAAACTATCTGAGGCTATGTAGCACAAAGCTATGATCAAAAAGCATTCCTCCGCAGTGATTATTTGCTCTTATTTTGACCACTGTCTCAAACAAGAAAACTTTCATTGATATAAACTTTCACAATGTAACGCTAATGTTTGAGTTCAAACATAAAACCTTTCTTCCATAATATGAAGAATTTTGAGTTGGAGAAGAGTGTATTTGTTAGCGATGCAATATCTCTTGCAAATGGAAGTAGTGCTATAAACAAAGACTTCTCGCAGAATAAAAAACTGAAAATGCGAAAAGACATCAATTCTGTTCACAAGCCATGAAATAATTTCCAGACATTATCTTTGAATGAGCGTTTCTTTTTAATATATCCACAGGTGATATCAGACAATAATTTCAAGGCTTAGTTCATACCTTATTATATAGCTGTTTGATTTCATCAAGGAATGAGTATCTAATATAAAGAGTTTAAAAAGTAAAATAAAATAAAAATACAATACAACCAGTGTTTGAAATAAGAAAAGAGGAATTTTTTAACATAACTTGTAGCCTGCAGCAATGCTCAAATGTCACTCCTCCATAGTGCTTATTTGCTCTTATTTAGATAACTGTACAACATATGCCACATGGTGTACTCCTGGCCTAATGAACATGCACACAAACAAATGATGAAACTATGGCAGCCTTTACATGGACCCCAAAATGAATTCCACCCTAAACGATCTTGCATTTGATTGGTTTCTTTGCACCGAAGAAAGCAATCAATTGTAATATCAGTGGTCAAAATAATTGCAAATAATCACTGTAGCTATGTTAAAAAATCCCTCCTCCACAGTGATTATTTACTGTAATTTATATTTACCCTTGATAAGCTGGATCATTACTGTCAGTATCAATACTTATTTTGATTTTGACTAAATGTTCTTGCTCAGCTTGCCACATCTTTAAAAATTGTTCTCCATGCAAATCACGAACAGGTTTATTTTTAAGATACTTGAACGGGGCACTTGGATGAAAATCATCAATTTCCTGAATGAATAGAAAATACAGTAAGATCAGTAATAAGATCAAATAATCACTGTGTAGGAGTGATTTTTGATTGGTATACAAAAGAAACCAATCAATTCACTTCGTTTAAAATATGAACAAATAATTTACTGTGGTTTTATAACTTGAAACTGTACTCAAATATCCATCCACCACACTGATTATTTAATAACCCTTGAACAGGAGCATAGTATCAACCAAATCTGATCAGTTACCTTTTTCCCTTTCTTTGTTGGAGTTATATGTATTTTTGCTCGCTCATAAAAGACTTGACGTACAGTCTGTTTCACTAATGGATCGCGAGAAATTTGATATGCAACCATGTGACGTGCACCAGACAATACAGCTTCTGCACTAGGAAACGTACTAAACAAAAAAGTTTAGACATTAATAGTGGCATAAAATGAACTTCACAAAGACACAAGGAACAGTGACCCAATTATTTATCAAAAAAAATTTGTTGTGAACAGTTGCTTCAAGGAAATAAACTCCATGGTGAAGAGCAACATATTTTTTCTCTGGTATATACGTCTTAGTAAACATTATTTATTTTTGAAACAAAAGAAACATGCATTAATAAAGACAATACCTGTAGTTTTTTTTCATGCATTAATAAAAGATTTACCCGAAGAAAAAAATAATAGAATAAAAGAAAGCCTGTTCCAAGAATTTAAATGGATATTAACTTTGCGATTTTTGTTCTGTTATATGCATGTCATAACACATCAAAAATATGCAGCCATCTTGAACAGCAGAAGACGAGATAAAACGCAATTGCTAACCAATCTCGTATACTTTATACAAGTTTAAAGTACTACGAAAATACGGAAATGGAATAACGGAACCAAAATTCGAAACCTAGCGTTACTGTTACGAAAAAACACAGAACCTAAATATTCTCCACGGAACCGATATAGCTGTCAGTGTGCTACGGAACAATTTAAAAACAATGTAAGTTATACTTAGATATAAATTCTTCAGATGCTTCCAATGGTTCCTGTGGATGCTGTTCTGGTTCATGACGTTGATAATTATCTCGCATATTCTCACCGAATTGTTCTGCTGTTAATCCAAACCGTGAAGCCATGACAAATAGACCTTCAATAATATATGAATACGAATATGAGTCATTAAAATGAGTTTTTTTGTGTTTCAGCTACTTATAGGTAACTTAAATATGACCCATATCAAAATAACAGTGGTCAAAATAAGAGCAAATAATCACAGCATAGGAGTGATACTTTGAACATAGCTTTAGAAGGAGCGGTTTTTACATATAGCTTCAGGCTTGATAGCCTGAAACGATGCTAAAATATTCCTCCTCCACAGAGATTAATTGATATTATTTTAAACATGGTAATATTAACAGTGACAGATAGAAAGTTATTACCATTATCTTTACATATTGTGTATAAGTCCCTTCTCTTCGGAAGTTTTCTCTTTTTCTCACTATTTTCTTCTTCAGGTTCTGGCTCGGCTTCAGAGTCTGTGACTTCAATTTCCTTATCTTCATATTCACTTTCCTCATCTTCTTCCTCAACTCCCTCCTTTTGTATTTCATTACTAAAATCAATGTCAGCATTTTCAGTTTCGATTCCTTTTTCCCTAATTTCATCATCCTCTATATTTTTTTCAGTATTTTTAGTATTTTCAGTATTTAAGTCTTTTTTAGTTATTTCATTAAGTTCTTCATTTTCCGAAAGTTTTTTAGTACTTTCATCATTTTGATCTATTTTAGTATCATCAACATTTTCATTGTTTTTATCATTCTCTCCTTCCTTTTCTTCATTTACTGATGTATCACCCTCTACCGCATCACCATCATTCTCCATGGTACTAGTTTCTCCATCTAAAGGCTCCCCAGTTTCAGGGTCAACATTTAATGTCTTTTCAATATTTCGTTCTGGTGGCTTTTCATCACTTTCACTCTCTTTTTCTTTTACTTCTTCATCTATTTCAGTTTCTGCTGTAACTTTGTCCTCATCATCTTTCTTATCAGCATCCTCCACTTGACTTTCAGTTTCGTCTGCAGCTTTATCCTCATCATCTTTCTTATCAGCATCCTCCACTTGTCTTTCAGTTTCTTCTACCACAGGTGGTGCAGATTTCTTTAATTTAAATTTTTTAACCCTGATTGTTTTCTTCTTCATTTTTTTCTTAGGTTTTTTATTTTTTTCTTTCCATTCTTGTAGAGATGGTATTTCGTTACCATAATATAATTGAAAATGGATATATACGTCCATTAGTTCTTCAATACTTTGAGCATTGTCCAGTCTTAAAAAAGAAGAACATAACTGTCTGGCATAACCTGTGGAGGAATGTTTTTTGAACTAAGCAACACTCCTCCACAGGTGACGTCCAGGCTTGCATACTACAGGCTTCAAGGCAATAGATATTTGCTGTGGAGGGATGTTTGAGCATAGCTTCGCAGTGATTATTAGCTCTTATTTCGACCACTGTAAAGTTTCCAAAGGTAGACACACATACTGACACATACACGAATCTTGCAAAATACGAATTTCAGTAATTTCACCTAATTATAATTGAACAGACCGACAATATGAAGTTAAATCTTAATTTAAATATTTTTTTTGTGTTTTACCATGGCCTTTGATATTATTAATACCTGAAATTATTGAGATAAGTATTTTTCCAAAAGGTATATCAATAGTAATTTCCATTACATTACCTTCTTCATAAAATGTGGCTTTCTCTAACCAAGAAATGTCGTCCAAGACGATTCGAATATAATCACAAGCACGGCAAAAATATTTTTCAGAATTATACTCTGCCAAATTTGCTTAAAATATTCTAAAATATCTCTCCTCTACATTTGATGATTGGCAGTTATTTTAACCCCTACACAAGTTATTTCGATAGAAACATCTTAAACATTAAAATAACTGAATGCTTCTGACTATAAGTCCCCCCTCATGTATAACTCACTATACTTACACCCATACAATTCCAAATATAAGCCCCTCTGTGTATAAAGCCATGGAATATTGTTCGGCGAAAAATGTTATTTTAGGGTGAAATAGTATTTCTTTCCTAATAATCTAAACTACCTCTTAAAGGAGATATCGATATTCCAATCATTTATACAATTTACACCAGCAGTAAATGAAACAATAACAAATAGTCACTGTGGAAGAGCAATTTTTGAGCATTGCTTCAAGCTTTCTAGCTTGAAGAAATGCTATAAATCACACCTTTACAGTGATTCTTCTTATTTGGAATACTGATCAGCCTTTAATTCTGATTTCAGAACAATAGAAGCCATTACTGTTGAAATAAACCATTAAATAGGGGCAAAGATAACTTTCACTGCTTCCGTGTACTCAAATGAGGCTTTATTATGCTCAAAATAGGGATGCCCCAAAAATAACCTGTATGCCCTGTTGTAGACTATTTAGACCCACGTAAATAATAAATACATAGTAGTTCTTCCTTCTGGTAAACACAAAATCTCATCCTTACATAAGCCTCTCTCTCAACCCCCAGTATATAATAAGCCCCTCCCCTAAAAAATGCTTACACAAGCTAATAATAAGTCCTGAACTTACAGTTGAAAGTTTACAGTATTGTGCAAGCCTTGACATAATGGTCAGATAACACCTGTGGAGGAGTAGTTCTCAGCTAAACAGCTGAAAACTATACTCAAAATAAATTCGATTTGGTTATTGCAATAATCTGGTGTTATATAAGTTGGGTCACAATAACGTTAGGTAATAATTGTGTTAGTAGACGCTAACCAGTGAG
>JAULBZ010000165.1:0-38688 GCA_032360805.1 Neoturris breviconis
TTAGCAAGCCTATAATTACCTGTAACATCATTTAGGTTGGTGCGTGATATATTTGCATTTACTTGGATATCATTAAAGGGTTCAACTTGATTCTATGTTGAAACAGAAAAAGACAAATACAAGGATATAATGGAAAATGGAAGTTTCAGATCTGAGCCCCAGTCGTTTTACTACATTTTTGGCCCAAATATTATCCCCAAGTGATACAACGTCATAATTGACCAAATTAGATTTTTTTTTTCTTTTTAAAGTTTCTTATTTATTATTATAGATGTCTAAAAACTTAACAATAAGAGTTAATTGCGTTATTTGTATGAATATTTTGAGCTATTTATATTATCAAACCCTCCTTAACTACATGGAGCAAGAGAAAGTTATATCTATGTAACATTTTTTTCTTATATTAGTGAGGTTCAGCAAACACACCTCTAGATTATGTCTAGGTCGCGAGAAGTCTTGGTCCCAATATTTACGTATTCTTTCATCGTAATCTCCAAATGAGAGTTTACCATACAGACAATGTCTGCAATATCAGCACAACAGAAAAAGAAAAAGCAAGAACAACCAAGGAATGGGAATATGAAGTGATATGACAAGATATGATGTTATAATTGTATTATATCAGCGGGCATTGACTCATTCGTTTTTAAAATTCTAGCTTTTAGAATCTTCAGCCAACAACAATGGTACCCATTTCGAGAATTTTAATATTGATATATAAAAAAAAACATCATAGTGGACATCAAAACATATAACCAGCATATAACCACGGTGTGTTAAATCTTATCAACTTATCTTTAGTCTATAGCATTTGATCAGTGCTGCTACTTTTGAAACAAAGGATAGTGTCTATTTACTACTTTTGATATTTGCTTCAGTAGCTGTTATTCTGAATCACCTTGTTTAATCATTCTGTGCAGCTGCTCTGGGTAAGAAGTCACTAAAGCATAGTCTTGCTCTAGCTATTCTCAAAAATTATGAACCATAGAACACATGTAAAGGAATGTTACCAGTTAGATTTGGCATATGGACAATTAAAAATGAGGAAGTCATCTCATTGATCAAATAAACAAAGATGCCGTCATCAACCGTAATATTTAGTTCTAGAAAGGTGGCATGGATACCACGATGTTCACATTTAAGTTGAAGTTCTTTTGGATAGATATATTGGTAGGAACAAGCAAACTCACTTGAAATTCCTAGCATGGTGTTTGTCACTCTTTATTAGACTAGTATGGTGTTTGTCACTCTTTATTAGACTAGCATGGTGTTTGTCACTCTTTATAAGACTAGCAACGTATTTAAACTCATAATAGTGAAGATAGGTATTGGCCCAGAAATTTAGAAGTAGGTCTGTATTGAGATGTGTCAACATAGATGTTATTTGTGGATTTGTATAGCTGTCATTTCATGTTTGTTCTTACTCCAGAAGCAACTACTGCCTTTGCTAGTAACATAATTGCAATTTAAATCTAACGTACTATTTCTACCACTAAAATCAAAGTTATAGTACCATAGAGCACTGATACAAGATCTTCATGTAGAGTGTGCGCATTTATTTGGTATAATTTTTGAAGGAGTGGGGTTTAGTTCTGTATTACACCAAATCTATTATAGTTATTATAAAAAGTTGCTTTATTATGAAAGCTTTCTATTTCATGGAAACAAATTATTAGTTATTTTACTTGTAGCTTAAGTACTACTCGCTCCAGATGCAACTATAAAATGAGCCCAAGATGAGGAATAGTGCATTTTGAGCATCCAGTACATTCAAGGAAGAGTTCGTACCAAAGAAACCAATCCATTGCAAGTTCGTTGACCTGGCACACTCCTATACAGATTCATTTTTGTTGAATTTTGGTTGATTTAACCATACCAACAAAGTGGGTTTTGGAGCAAAATTTTTGAGACATAAATATAATAATCAAAGGTACGTTATTGAAAGTAGCCCATTAAACCGAGTGAAAGTATAATCAAGCAAATATGATTTGCATACATACATTATAATATTATGTATGCACTTTTTTAATAAGCAACAATCTTATAAGCAACCAGTACTCAGACAGAAAACAAATTAAGCAATTTTTATTACTCAATCATAATCATAAGCAACTTCATAAAATGTTTTTATTTTTACATTGGTTTGTGAATTTGATTTTATTACCTGTTTTTTTTTCTTTTTTCCACATCAAACCTATGTATTTACACCTTTCTATAAAGTCCCAGTCTGGTTGCATCCTTATAAACCGAATTTCAAAAAATTTCTAATACAATAAAAATCTCTTTTTAGCTGATACTCAATTTTTTCCAAAAAATCCAGAGCAGATAAATTCAAAAACCTTTTGCCGAGTCCTAATGAAATATCACCTCAAAAGCTGCTACTAAATTTTAAAATAGTAGTACTTTGAGAACATAATCTAATGAGAAAAGCAAGTCACTGCTGCCACATCCGCAAAGTGATAGTAATAGACCATCCAAACTTTGTTTGGTGTGCTAACAACTAATTAAATAAGTATATAATAAAAATTACCTTTTCATTCTGACCATCAAGTGTTTCCAATTTGATATTATTCTCTTCAAATGAACCCTCTTGTTTTATTATTATTCCACTTTCTTCAATTGTTTTCTACAAATAACATGTACGCATTTAATTAGAAAAATTGGGATGATAAAAAAAATCATCCTTTATATTAACACCATTTACATATGGGCCCTTTCAAGGGTTTTTGAGCCATGTTGATGAATTTGAAATTCAAAAGACTAATTACTAAATTTTTGAATCTATCTATCTCACGTGGGTACCACTGCTTTCTTAGGCATCGTTTCTGTTCAAATAGTTATTTGCTGGATACTGAAAACACATTCTTTTGGCTAATCTGCTGAAGTATTTGATATTTACCAAAAATAGGTATAACTGTCTATTTAGTTTTTCTCCATCAAAAATGGTGTATAGTTAGTCCTTTGATTTCTATCTATATTTTACAGACCTGAATAGACTGAATGAAATATCTAAACTGATTTTTCCGAAATCAGTTTATATATGACACTATTATAATGTCATAATCAGGTGGTCGTGTGACTTATATGTGTAATTTACAGACCAAGGTGGGTAACTTATGAAACCAAATTGGTTGCATTCGGCTATTAGAATATTTTTTGAAAACGATATTTTGTTTATGGTTGACCAATTTCATAATCTATGTTATTAAATCATTGTGTATGTACATTTTACAGACCAGAGCAGAGTGACTCAAATCTCTAATTTTTATAAACTAATTAATTTCTTATATTGCATTCACGGAATACAGAAACATGATAAACACAAGTTGACTATTTTGATGATAAAACCAGGCTTCTGAATTCACGACTGCATTCCCTGTGGAAGAGTAGGAATGCCGACGTGAATTCAGAGGCCTGTAAAATTGAAAAACAAGATAGTATGTATTTATTTTCTGTATACTGCTGGCAAAAAGTTAGTTAACTGACCATAATAATTACTTCCAATAATGGAATAATATTGGATATTTAGTACAAGTGGATAATGCTACTTTGTTAATAATATGCGGATAAAGCTAAAAACAAATTTTACAGAATTTATTTTATCGTAAAACACCTAAATGACCAAATTATCATATCAATGGTCCTTTAAAGTAGCCTTCGTGAGTACAGCTTTACTCATTAAGTTCTTACTACCAGCTAGAATAAGCAAACAATAATTACCTGATCATGAATTGTCGATAGTTCTTCATTAACATTAATTCCAAACAAATTCACATCATTTGAATCAACTTCATCATCACTAAATTCCTCTAGTTTTATTATTATTTCGTTAACTGCTTCCATGTTGTTCTAAAAAATGTGGAACAAGTAATATGAAATATGTTGTTATGAAAGAGATCTGTCAAACCATAAACTAACATACATGGAAATTGGTCAAAACTCTTTAGAATCTTCATTAACAAATTAGCATATAATAATAGCCATCCGATTTGAAATATATAAAGATTTTCTTTGAAAAAAGAAGGTTTCTAAATAAAGTACAAAAGAGGTACAAACAGTCAGTAATTGCGTTCTAGGGGTGACTAATATGTTTGTATAGGCTTATACATGGGATTTATCACATTGTTCTAGCATCTTAACTGCTGACTTCAAGGGAAGTAGTGGGCAAACACTTGTTCAAAGTCCACAGTAAAGAAGCTGGAATACAGGCTTCGATGTCATTTGAGCATCTTTACTGCCGATTCAGATATAATGGAGCATCCAAAAATATCTGCTTAATGAGGATGAAGAGAACACATTACTAAATATTGATTAGAAATACGAATAAAGGTACATTAGCTACAAAAACGTTTGTTATGACAACATTAGAGACAACATTAGTGACCAAATTATGTTTGACTAAAAAAAATATCATTGCATTAGACGCAAACAAAGAGATGTTATATTTTATTGTGAGAAACAAAAAACTACGTAGAAACACCTCAAGGATCTATATTTTTTGTGGAGTTTTATTTATGGCGAGTGATGTTTAATTCATTTTTATGGTTTTAAATTTTGCAAATTTATTCGACAAAGTTTACTTGGCTAATATTTTGAAGTTAATGTACAACAATTGTATTTCAAATCTTCTAAACTTAATAAATTGCTCCTTCATTTAACACCCTCTAATTAACCCTCTAAAAAACGTCTCCCGATCTTGATCCCAATGTTTCTCCTATTTTTAACTCCCCTTTGGTGTCAAACAAAAATTAACATTTTATACCACCACCTAATACCCAGCACTTTTGCTCTGCTTTAGATGTCAAGAAAGAATATGTCCTGGGGATCATGGTTAGTTATTCTAGTATATGTACTATATCCAGATACTCTGTATTTATTTCAGTTACAATGAAGACGTAAAGTAAGAAATGAAGACGTAAAGTAAGTCATACATTTAAGATTACAAACGTTCACACATGTTAAGAAGACATTTAAGAAGACATTGCATTGCACATGAAGAATTGTTTCTTTTATTAAGAAGACATTGTATTGCGCACATGAATTGTATTGTATTTGATTAGCTATGTCTAGAACATTTCGTCCATTTCATTCAGACTTAACTTACTTTTATATTACGGCGCCGAATTGTCTATAATTTATCTAAACAAACTTTAGAGACTAATCAATTATTTATAATAAGTTTCTGTTGTAGACTTCCTTACCAGGATTTTACACTCATGGTTTGACCATTTAAGCTTTGTTTAATAGTAAAATAGTTTTAGGATGTAGATCCATATGACAATCCTAATTTATTTACAATACTGGAGAATATTGTTGCAATAAAGTGTATGTGTACTTGTCTATAATTTACACTTTTGATTCGCTGTAAAATGTTTGCTTACATGTCATGGTTTTACTTAAAAAGTATAAATAAGTATAAATTTAAATAGGGTTTAAGTAAAGTTTTAGTTTCAGTTATAAGGCCATTACTTAAGAACAAAGAAAATATACGTCAACACAAATGAATATTCACTTTTTTGTTCTCGATCAGAGATGATTTACGCATTCCACTGTATTTTTAGCTAAAAGGTTGCAGCATACAGTGCAAGGTTTGCTGATATATTCTATGTAAACAAATAAGTGAATAACTGTAACCTTTAACATTTTTAGAGGCTACAACTCTTGAAAACATTTTTTTTCTGCTTTGAACCCTGACCAAAACAATAATTTCCCGACCGACCAATCATTATTCGCCAATTGGGTTACGGCAAACAGAGAATTATTTAACCCTATTTCTACTGCCGCCCCCCCTCCCCTTGTCATACTTTTTTCATAACTTTTGAATGACTGGCTTAAATGACTAGAGATTTTGGGAATTTTCCTGTAATTTATCTAGAATCAATTTGAAAAAAAAAAATTGGTAACTAGGGATAATTTTCCCTTAGTAACCAATTTTTTGGAAAAAAAAAGAAGTTATTTTTATTTTTTCTTGAAAAACATTCTGATTGGAGACAAAAAAAAAATCTTTGTCAAAAAAGTCATCACAAAAATAGTTATGCAAAAATGTTTATTATGGGTTGATCCAACTTCCTGTAAAGTTTCAACACTGCAAAATGATTCTATCAAAAGTTATGGAGGGGGGGGGCACAATGTGCCCCCCTCCCAGATTCTCAGAGCCCTAAAAAGCCCAGTAGAAATAGGGTTCAGGACTGCCTAAAGTAATAAAAACGCTGATAAATAACAAAAATGTCATACTTATAAATTTTCTGTAAATAGAAATACAGTATTCACATTCTATCACCATATACAGCCATATCGGCATGAGATGTCTAAATGGTCGGTTTGAAGTCTCTTATACGTGAATTAGATGTGTCCTGTATCCAGGAATTTGATATCCAATGTCTAATCAATGTCAAAACGTATATTTAGACAACACATACCCACTGGAAGTTGACAGGTGACGTCTAACCAGCGTCACATCATTTAAAGGTAAAGTCATTTCGACGCTAATAAAACGTGCCTGCATATAAATAAAAGTATAAAGTCTAGAAAAAACATATACAGATAGCTAAAATACAAACATGAAAACCATGTGACCGGCAGATGGATGAAGCATGAAAATACGAAAGAACCATTTGTTATTTGCATGGAAGTATGTTGTGACAATGTTGTTACAATTGATTGGCTATTGGAACAAAATGAACCAATTAACTGCAAGATATAATTTTGAATTGAATTTAGACCATCCTTAATATATGATTGGTTCATTGCACCAAAAGTAAACCAATCAACAGCAACCATCTGTCAAAACATTAGGAGATCATCCTTAAGATAGAACATTATTTTTACGTACTTGGTTATACAGCAAACACAATATCCAGTGAGCAAAAAATTGCTCAAAGTTTGCAGTAGAGATGCTGGAATAACATCTTCAATGGAGTTTGAACAAGTTTTCACCCACTGAAGGCCTCTGAATTCATGTCGGCACTCCCCTGTGGAGGATTCTAAAAAGATGCTCCTCCACAGGGAAATGTCAACGTGAATTCAGAGGCCTGCCACTGGATACAGTATAGACAAACAAAACCAGCAACAAAGACATTGATGTCATTTGAGAGAAGAGGAATATGAAGAATAACAACAGTCATCCTTTCTTTGTTATAATACAAGTTGATATTCTCATCTCCTCCTTACATTCCAAGTAAAGCTAGTTTCAAAATAAAGTATCTGTGTACTAGTAAAGGATGATCTAGAAATAAATTTGTGGAAATTTCAAGAGGCTTACAATTGGCACTCTTCTTAGTTTTATCGCCACAAGTACAACAAAAACACATTATCTGCCAGCACATCATGCTTTATCAACGTCAAAAAGACGTCAAAACAACGTAACATCTTTTCAACGCTGATAAGATACCATGTGCTCACTGGGTTGGCATTATATACACTGCTGTAGAAAAATTTAAACATAATATAATAAAGAAATGCACGTAAGAAAAACTTTTAAATTACAACTGCATATAAAAATTACGAGGAAACACAATCTATAAAAATGAACGTCGTATTAGTGAATTCGAAAATGATAATTGATTATGTTCTATGCCGGAACGCAAAATCTTTTGAAAAAAGATTTCATTGAAAATTAGTGATATAAAATTCAATAAATCGAACAAATGTAACAACATTAAGGAATATTGAGGAATCATCATCTCCAAGAAAGCGTGTTGATTCAACAATTTTGTGATTGACTGTTTTCTTTAGAATGAAGAAACCAATCAACTTTGAGATCATTGACACACACACATTTCTTCGCAATGTTATTTTTACCCAACTTTAGTTTGTGTAGAAAGATATGCACAATTTTTTTATAAACATCTAAGGTCATCAGACGTTAGCACTAATGTTGATTACTTAATTAGCTAATGTTCTTAAATTGTTGCTTAGCATATGATCACAAATATAGCCAGTTAACAGACTGTGTGTTTATGAGACACACTATGGAGCATGAAAAAACAATTCCAAGAGCAAGAATGTAAAATGCTGAAATAAATGGTGATTACAAGTACTTAAAAAATGAGTTGATATTAGTAAACTCTGTTGCTAGGCCTTAGTACTAATGTTGCTTAATTTTTAAAAGAGCATTAATACTGTTGCTTATAAATATTTCACCTTTAACTTGACCTTTTTAATACTGTAATTAACAGAACAACTTGTTCAACAAGAGTGTAACTTACAGAGCAGATAAACTTTAACATAATTAACTATATTTAAGGATAAATTCTTATTTATTTTTTCCCTTGTCCGTGATTTTGTGCAGCTGCTTTTGCTTGTAACATACGTTGCTTAGCCAAGATTCTTTTTTTCATCATTTCAGCATATGACATTGTATGTATTGTGGAACCACTATCCATGGTTTGTTGATCTGACGTTACAACCGTTTCAACATTTCCACCTTGCGTAGTTGCTGGATTGACTATTTTAAAATTAAAATCTTCTTCCGATTGGCTTTTTGGCTTTGGTTCGATGGCACTGCCTTGAAGATTTTTCACAAATACGTCTGGTGTAGGGTTTTGAGTGATGTCATTTGCGCGTGGTGTAGGAATTGCAGTGATGACATTGGCGTTTGGTACTCCTCCTTCAATGGGTAAAACAGGACGAAGGAATGAATTTGAAGAAGAAGAAAGAGTAAGGTTTGATGTAACAGGTACACGAGTGGTTTCAATCTAAAAAGTTACAACTGTTACAAGTCTGCGATATCTATCATGACTCAATTAACTACAATGATCCCCTAGTTGACCAATATTTATTAATGAACATAGATTAAGTAAACACATAATATACATACTGCTAATAGAATTACCATACGCAATAACGTACTGATGAACAGTGGACAGTGTTCAAAGTAACAACAGATAATTATTTTGGAGGGACTTAGCCTGAAGCAATGCTCAAAAATCAAGCCTCCACAATCAGGCTGCAAATTAGCCTCCAGAGATGCTCCTCCACAGGGAAATGCTGCCGTGAATTCAGAGACCTGACAGTGATTATTTGCTTTTATTTCAAACATTTTATTTCAAACAAGTCATTATATTGGCCTGAAAATAACTGTCCGACATCCCTTGTGGGGGAGTGTTTCTCCTTCACAGGTGTTATTATCAGGCTGATTACAAGTTGAAATTACTACGAGCTGGTATATAATGTAATTCTTCATGTTAATGTACTACAAGCCTCAAATTAATTGCCAGACATCACCTGTGAAGGAGTGTTTATTGAGTACAGTTTTCAGCATCAAAGCTAAAAACTTCACTCCAACAAGCCTCCTCCACAGTTTATGTCTGACAGTTATTTTGAGACTTCATACTACAATCTTGGACTTTGAATAACGGACATTTTAGCAAGCAATACATGCCACAAGTAAATGCTGAAAATGACCACTAGAAGTCCCTAGAGATTTGTCTCAGAGATTTATCGAGTAGACTAATGACATAGGGCTTACTATCTTAGGAGTTTTCGCAAACTCGACGAATTATGTTGTTCCCAGCAGCCTAGTACCCAGGCTTTTGGAACAAATTCGGATTTTCGCCCCATTCGTGTTAATAATCAAAATTATAGACTTTTTCTCTTTCCCTTTGTGCATAGTATTTGACCAAGATTGTAGCATTACAACAATGACCTTAGCTCAGAAATCACTATAAACTCAGCGTTCAAAATAAGAGTTAATATTCACTGTCGAGGCCAAATTTTTGAGCATACTTTTAAGCTTTGTAACCTGAAGCTATGTATTCCACAGTGATTAGCAAGTCTTATTTCGGCCACTAGGCGTCACAACATTGACCTTAAGAATCACTATATAATATATATATAATAGTAAATAATCACTACAGAGGGTTTGGGCTTTGTAAGCTGAACCTATACTCAAACATCAGTCAAACAACAGCGATTATTTGCTCTTATTTTGAACACTATAAACTCATGTAGTTCTTACAGTTTCTTTTGATTTTACACTGCTTGTTTGATTAAGTGAGAGTGGCAATTTTGTCGAAGTGATACCAGTAAGTCGACTGGTGCTATCAGTGCTATTTTTGTGTACATCAGTAGGTTGGATAGTGTTCCCAGTTACTTTTTCATGAACATCAGTTACTGTTTGTTGTGTAGTCTTTCCTAAAACAGCGTTATTGCTTTTTTCAGTAGAAGAGACAGTGTTTGGTTGGTTAGTTTTTGGTGGTTCAGTTGCTTGTGTTGTTGATGAAATTTTTTCTGCTATCACTCCTGAAAAACAAAAAAGCCGGTAACATCAGAAATAACCAATTCTTCAGTCCTACACAATTAATTTTTAATCATCAACCAAATCATCTGAAGAATAAATCATTAACAATCATACTAGAGGGAACAATTTTTCAATAGATTGGTTTCTTTATACCTAGGAAACCAGTCCAAAAGACAATACTCAAAAAACACTCATCCACAAGTAAATAATGACTGTGAAGGAGGAATCTTTGAGCATATCTCCAGGCTTTGTAGCTGAAGCTATACTCAAAAATCTCTCCACCACAGTGATTACTTCCTCTTATTTCAAACACTGTATTACCAAGTAAATGCTTGCAGAAAAATGTTAATAGTCTTGAAATTGATCTATTATCCAATCAATTACAAGCTTGTGAAATAACACCTTCTTTTATCGTTTTATCCTTGTATACTATCACTTTACGGAAATAATATAAACATCTCTAACCTTTTATGGTGGTTCGAGTGTTGGTTCTGGTTGGTGTGGTTGTTGTCTTTGTTTGTGGTACTACAGTATTCATCATGAACGTCATCTAAATATCAATAATAATAATAATAATAATACATACATGCCAGAAAATAACTATCAAACATCATCTGTGTAGGAGTGTCTTTTGAGTATACTTGTCTTGACCACAAAATATTTAATCCAAACATTCTCTCTCCCTTGCAAAGTTTGAAATAAATGTAAAGAAAATCGTATGCATACAAGAGAATCATTAAAATAGCTAGCTATTGGCAAGAAGCCAATCAATACTGTAATCGTCAGTGTAATTCATCAGTGGATCATCTGCGGAGGAGTTTTTTTAGTATAGTTATAAGATGCAAAGTTGAATATTAAAATAATAAAAAGAGGGATTTTTGAGCGTAGCTTCAGGCTTTGCAGCTTGAAGTTATGCTCAAAAATAACCCCTCAAAAATGGTTATTCACTTTTCTTTCGATCACCGATTCTACTCACCAAAATTTTAATTTTTTCTGATTGTTGATCTAATATTGTATGGTGTTTATTAACTTTTTCTTCAAGAATGGTAGATGTGTTTAATAAGCTTAGAAAGTTAGGAGATGACTTAGATGAGACATTTGATAATTTTTCCTAAAGTAAAAACATTCATGTATAAAGTAAATACTACTACATCGGGAGAAATTTTCATGGAGGGGGGGGAGATTTTTGCTACGGATGGACTTGGAAAGAATACTTTTTAAGCATGCGCCTCAATAACAGTAAAACAATGGTTATTAGGATTTATTTTATAGTTAACATCTGTTTGTGGGGATTTAATGTCAACCATGAGAAAATGTCACATACATTGCTAAGATTTTAGATATAACCGCTTACACTGTTAGCAAAATGAAACGGAAAATAGAGTAAATAATCATTGTGGAGGAGAAATTTGCTCAAAAAATCTTCTCCATAGTGGTTATTTGCTCTTATTATTACTGTTAAAACAGAATAAATTTTGGATAGTCTACGTGGGGACATTCATTAAGAGATCATCTCAAAATTTCGTTCCAAAACCAACTTTACTATTACAGTTAAATTCTCAAAAAATTGACAAAATTTAACAAAAATGAAAACTGTGCAGAAGTGTGTTAGAGGTCAATGAGATTGTAATGGATTGGTTTCTTCGGTATGAAGAAACCAATCCATTGCAAGATCATTGACTCAGTACTCTCCTCAGTAGATTTTAGTTTTGAGACATTTTACTTGTTATCTATAGCAAGTTTTGCAAGTTGATTAGGTCCCTTATGTTCTGTTTATGCCATTTTGCAAAATATAAGCATAATATTATCAGGACTCAACATAGGGGAAGATACTGGACACTCTTCAGTGTGAATAAGCATAATATTGTATCAACTCTGACTCTCCAGCAGACAAAATTTGGGAGGACATTAAAAATATTTTAACTATATTTAGCCATCAGTGTGTATATATTGTACTGGCTCAAACACAGTATAAGACAAGGTTTGAGAGGACAGTAGGAACATTTCGACCATTATTTACCTTAACCTGCGTCCAATTTGGCGATAATCTTTTTTCTATTAATGGTATGGTACTGAAACTTGGTGACATTTCCTAACTTTTATTGTGGATTTTGACAATTCATTTATTTTTGGAATTTTCACGTTATTTTTCCGGAAGTAACTTAATTCTGAACAGAGGGTAATTGTTTTGAAAATATAGAATTTTGTTAAAATGATCTCTGATGCTGTTAGGAGAACTTTTGGACAGTATGTGTTAATTATGGAAATACTAAATGAAATATACGAAAGTATTGAAAATATAAACCAGATTTCATATTTTACAGACCAGATTGTATTTTTTTTTACAGTCTACAAAATAACTGATACTAATGACGCCATAAGAGGTATTAATGACGTCATCAAGTCAAAACAATTTGGTCCAAGTGTTTGTATTGAATGAAATAAAACGACAAATCCATGTAAATAATAAAAAGAAAACGACACTGATTAAGACAAATCCATCCAAATAGGTTACGCTTAAAATTTACAAATTTTTACAATATTTTTTTTAAATCATTTTTAACTTTTTTATCTTCTCCAGATCTTATTTAATCACATGACGGGTGATACAACCCTCAACCTACCCTATTGACCCTTAGACATGGCCAGAACCATTATACAGGGGAACAGGTAGGCAGCAGTACTTCCAGGAATGTGGCTCAAAATTTTCACCCGAGCGTGGCATTGAACCGGGAACCTCTGAATCTAAGTGTCACCGCTTAACCACTACTGCACAAACAAATTAATAAATCGTGAATAAAACAATACAGTACAAGGTTTGTCATATTCTCAATTGATTTTAAATAAAATATAACTTATTAATGTATCACAAGCGACCATTAATTACAGTTGTGAATAAGCTAAATACTAATTAAAGAGGTGATGTTTTTGTTAAGCACCGGGTTGTCCAGCATAATAAAGATACTTTCTTTTAATTTCAATTGTATTGTATTCGGTTGTGATCATATCATAAGCATTAGAAGTTCAAAAAAAGGTCGCAGACACTTTATGTCACCCCCTATATGGTTAAGTGGATTACTTTTTGCGAAGATTAATTTTTGTAAATTTAGCAGAATTTTGACTTGATCGCAAAATCGCAAAAATTTTGTAAATGTTTTGTTTGCAAAAATAAGTACAAAGCAAGTGTTTTCACACAAGATGCTACTCACCAAACTTTGGATTTCTTTAGAATATCCACCTAATATTTTGTGATGCCGGTCAACTTTTTCTTCAAGAACTGTAGATGTGTTTAATAACATTAGAAGATCAGGTAACTTAGATGAGACCTCTGAATACTTTTCCTAGAATAAACAATATTATGTATCGAGTAAACTTGCATAACGTAAACAAAATATACAGGCAAACAAATATACTGGAATATGAAAACGTTTAAATTGGTGCAATTCCATGGCGTTGTACAAATTATCTTCAACACACAGTGAAGAATTCTTGCGTTTGTAGTAATCATATAAGGACATATATATGCATAACTGAACTAATTGGTTTCTTCAGCACGAAGAAACCACCAAAGCTAGACCATATTCTAAACTTAAAAAAACAATACTCAAAAACAGGGGTCCACAGATCTGGTAGGTCTATTCAGGTTTGAAAAGTAGAATACATCATGGCGCCGTTAAAATAACTTTATTGTACTAATGAATATTGTACCTGAAATTCGAAAGACTGGTTTCTCAAAACAGACAGCTCGTTAGCTAGCCTGACAACACTTTTATGGTGCGTTATATTTATTGAGTCAGTGATTGTTTTTAAATTGGTTAGCTCCTAAAAAAGAAAAAGAATCAAAATCAAAATTAAACCAATTTAAAATCATTTTCAGAGATAAAGTTGATTCAGCCTACAATATAACACTATCTGCAATAGAGGCTGCTTATTAACGATTGACTGACGGTGCTTTAGGCTATATAACCTAAAGCTATGTTCAAAAATCACTCATCTACAGCATCTATTTGCTCTAATTTTAACATTTTACAGTATTCAAAATAAGAGACAATAATCACTGGGAGGAGTGATTTTTTAGTGTTGTTTCAGGTTAGAAAGCCTGAAGAAATGCTCAAAAATCCCTTCCCCACAGTGATTATTTGCTCTTATTTCGAACACTCTCTTACCAATAAAAGCATCTTTGAATTTTTCTGTTGCTCTGCATGTGCAAGGTCCGAGAAACTTTTGAGAGCATTCCTGACATAATCTTTAGAAACACCTTCCACTGATGGAATAGGATTTGGTTTTATCAACTCCGGATTCGGTAACTTCCCACCTTGCTTTTTTACTTGAGTCTAAAGGTTTTAACATAAAAAATTATTGTATTAATCTAAGCACTTTAACAGAACAATTTGCAGCAAGAAGTACCTTCGGAAAATATACCTAAAACTGGCATATATTGTAAAACAGGGCCCTTCATTCCCAGAAAAAAAATATTGCAGAAACGTTTTCCAACACAGATTTCAAGATTAAGTATTCCAAATAAAAACAAATAATCAGTGTGGAGGAGTGATAATTTTGCTTTGTAGCATGGATGAAACTTCCCTCCTCCACAGTGATTACTGACACTTATTTCAGCCACTGCTAAATTAACTCCTAACAGTTGTCTATAGAAAAATACCATTATAAATGGCTTGCAAACAAAGCTACAATATTAACAGGAGTTGGATTCAGAAGTTGAAATAACCCATTAGGCAAAAACTTGTTCAGAGTTCACAATAAAGATGGTGAAGCAATGTTGGTTACTGCTGACTTTCCTCACTGTGAAGCATATCTGTGAAGTAAATAAACAAATACAAGCCTTTCGATAGACCCTTTTACTCTTCTACACAGACATTCTTATACAATGTTTGATTTAATAGCAAATAATTACTGTAGAGGAGTGATTTTTGAGCATAGTTTCAAGCTACAAACCCTGAAATTTTGCTCAAACATTTCTCCTCCACAGTGATTATTTCTTCTTATTTTAATCAGGTTTTAGAGTTACAGTGGTCTAAATAAGAATAAATAATCACTGTGAAGGAGGGAGCTATGCTCAAATATCCCTCTTCCACAGTGAATATTTGTTCTTATTTCAACCACTGGACTTACAGTGTAATTATAAAAGTATAGTCTGAGAGTAGTCATTCTTTTATCCAATGATTGTCCCATAATTCTTACTGACTGACTAGATGTTTGTAAAATTTTGATTGCCTCTTTCATCTGACTGATATCCGAACCTGTACTCGCCATACCGGTTTCCAATTGTTGAATTCTAGTTTCAATCGAACTGATTTTTTGGGAATCCGATTTCGTTGAATCTGTAGTTTGTGCTTTTTTGGTGATAGTGTTGATTTTATCGACCTATTTAAAAATCAGAAAAGCATCTCAAATCGTTTGTAGAAATACTTCAGCCTTAAAGATCTAAAAATTCACTATTACACACTGTAATAACCTATTACACACTGCGGGAGAGGTTTTGGAGCAAAGCTCAGTTCAAAAATCTGCCACCGCAATGTTATTTTGATTTTTGAACATAGTTTTCACTCCTCCACAGTGATTATTTGCTCTAATTTTGAGCACTGACAGATCAATATAACAAACATTGGCGGATGAAAAAAGAGTAAATAAACATTGTGGAGGAGGGAATATTTTAGGATAACTTCAGGCTGTATTAATACTTTACGTTATTATATTCAAATGACAACAAAAAACTAGCTCTTTAAGAACCTTGTCTATTAAGAAAAGTGCCAAGTGATAATCCAGGGCTCGAAATAACAGCCGGTCATCACTGTGGAGAAGAGATTTTTCAGAATATTTTCAGCCAAGTGATGACCGGCTGTTATTTCGAGCCCTGATAATCCAAAATTTGTTTGGCGGGCTAAAAATTAAATGTCTCTAATATATACATACTTTTTCTTGGAGATCTTGAATCTTCTTTTCAAGTTCTGTAATCTTTTTGTCATGTGAATCTCTCATTGCTTTAACTGTGTCTTTCATTTTCACTATTGACATAGCTTTAAAAATTAAAAAACATATATAATATAACTCCAAACTGGGTAACGGCCTTGGCACGTTCATCGAGCTGTCAGGACAGTTAGTTCAGTTGGAAGAGCATGGAGCTAAAAATCCTGAGGTCAGTGGTTCAAATCCACTCCGGTCTGTTACTTTTCAGCGACCATTGTCATTCATTCGCCGTAATAGTCACACACCACATTGTGTTCCTATAAGTTACCTGGTAAGCTAGTCCCAAAAACTTCATTGTGCTCCATAGATTACACACCAAAGTCATTGCAAGCTCACTGACCTAACTTCTGCACAGATTCATTTTCGTTGGATTTTGTCAATTTGAGTTGACTTAACCGTAACAATAAAGTTAGTTTTAAAGCAAAATTTTGAGATGGTCCCTTACAGTAATCAAAATAAGAGCAAATAATTACTGCAGAAGAGTGCTTTTTGAGAATAGCTTCAGGCTATTAAACCTACAGCAGTGGTCAAAATAAGAGTAAATAATCACTGTGAAGGAGAGATTTTTGAGCATGAAGCAAAAATCACTCCTTCAAAGCAGTTATTCGCTCTAATTTCAACCACTGATTGACTTCTTTCTTGGCAAGTAAACAATTAATATCAAGTTGGTTGATGCAGTATTCTCCTCCACACATGTATGACATCTTACAGTATTAGAAATAAGAAATAATCATTGCAGAAAGTGATTTTTGAGCATTGTTTCAGGCTAGAAAGCCTGAAGAAATGCTCAAAAATCCCTCCCCCACAGTGATTATTTACTCTTATTTTAACCACTGACTCACCTGTACCAGATTTTTCATTTTCATCTATTTTATCTTTTAAAATTCTTACTGCACTTTGCAGTGATAGTAAGAAGTAAGCAAGGAGCAATACACCACTGAGGAATACTGTTATGAGAAAGAATGTGAGTATACATTTTAACGAAATGAATGAACCAGATGATGCTTTTCTTAATTCACCTTGTGATTTTCTATAAAAAGAATAAGAGCATAAAGAATAAATAAAGAACAAATTTTCTTTATAATAATTTATTTTCTTTATTTATTTCTTCATAACTCTAATTCACATATTAATTAAAAACTCATTAACACGACAAGTATATTACCATAAGTGTTTATTGATGTTCACATTATATTTTTAAATTAGCTACATTTTAATATTCCCATTTTAAATAAATTGTAGAAGAATGGAGAATTTAATTCCTTATATTTATGGGCACATATTTGATGAGATTTCTTATTATTTGAATATAATTCATAATAATCCAACCCAGTGGCAAAAACTTGTTTAAGATCCTCAGTAAAGATGCTCGAACAACGTTGCGGACTTTGAACAAGTTTGTAAAAGCAACGTTACGCACATCTATGAAGTTGCGTTATGTCAACAAACGTGCTATTTGGTCAAAACATAAACAAACAATCACTGTGATGGAGTGAGTTTTGAGCATAGCTTCAGACTACAAAGTTTGAAGCTATACTAAAAAACATCTCCTTTACAGTGATTACTTACTCTTATTTTGACCAGGTTGGTTTCTTAAGCTACCAATTGATAAGGAGTGATAGCGAGTGCTAAAAATATTTTTATTTCGTTCTTACTTGTAAAAAGAACAGTCATTCATTTGCCATCGCTCTTTACTGACTGCCAATTATATAGATTCACTTCCAAGCTTCAAAATTACTACCAAACATCCCCTGTGGAGGAGTGTTTTTTAAGTACAGTTTTCAGCTTCAAAAAAACACTCCTTTACATGTGATGCTTGACAGTTATTTTAAAGCTTGCTCTCCATACCTTAATCTCGGCCTTCTTGTTCTTGGTTGTGGAAGTTTAAATTCTTCAACAACATCATCAGAATCTGATTTTTCAAGTGTTAGCAACAATTCTTTATCCATGTTGTGATTTAATACATGTATAGATATATATTATTTGTTTGTTTATAGTGTATAGTATTGTTATATGTTCTGTAAGAAAGCAGAAGGTCATTATTATTAGTGCACTATAACTACTGAATAACAATTCGCTATAAATATACCAAGAGCAATCTTTGGTACACTCCTCTTTAGCTGCCTAAATTTATATAACCCAGTCTTTTATGTTTTATTTTAATTGCATATTCATTTGTACTGTAGATTCAGTAAGGGACGCTTACAGCACATATTTCATATTGGCACGAATAACATCAACTTGATGTTATCTTTTTTAAACACGCAAACATCACACATACACATATATCGTCAAAATGTAGTCAGATACAATTGAGTATGGATGTTTCCCCCTACTTGACCCCATTTGGCCATAGAGGAGGGAATCTACTCCTTATCATTTTTTATTTTTTGTGTTACTTTCCAACTAAAGGGCGAAATAAGCTGATTCACAATTATGTTGCCAAGGTAACCTAGTTGTGCCCAGATAATAACATGTTTTAGAAGATTTTTCATGCTTTTCATCCCTTCCTGCGCTTTTTTTTTTATAAGACAGATATGACAACCAAGTTTGTCGTTCTGGTCGGAACAAACACAAGCAAAGGAAGCTGCCAAAAACTTACAACTGGGGTCTGGGGGCAGGCTGTAGATATAATAAGTGTATTGACCTAGAGCAAAGTCAAAAGGTCACTAGATTGCAGAAAATTGCAAAACTTGAAAAGTATAAGGAGCCATCTCCAAAATTTGTTTCAAAAAGCCGATATTTTAGCAGTTTTAAAGAAGTCAAAATCAATAAATTTGAAAAAAGCCAAGACAGAATCTCCCTTCTACAAGCATCAGCATGAAGATCAAAGACAGCTTCCCAAAGAACACCACAAAGAAAGTTATGGAAGCTTTCCCAGTCACCTTGGTACAAACTGTACAAGGGTTGGTGCAATATTGATTGCTGAACAGCCTTAGAACTAAGAGAGATGTCAACATTGGCAACAACATGGCCAGAGTTACCAAGAAAACTTTGACAAGAAACCTTGCAAACATTTCATCTCAAAAAGTTGAGGAGAGGGCTTAGCCAAATTACAAAATGGCTGCCAAAAAAGATCCATTCAAAGTCTCATAGAAAGTTACTTTTCAACAATTCCAAATGTGATTCTGGTCAAATTCTCATAAACAGTAAAACAAAAAAAAATCAAAAATCATAAATTGATCATTTGGGTGAAGGTGATTAAAGTCTCATAGAAAAATTATTTTCCAAATGTAATTCTGGTCAAATCCTTATTATAAACAGTGAAAAAAATTCAACAAAAATCATAAAAGCGGACCTCAAAAATATGCAGGATTTGGGTCCTAAATTCTTGAAAATAACAGTCGGTCGGTTAGTAGGAAAAGCATTTCTGCTCGGAGACGTAAAGACCTGTGTGGAGCTTTGAAAAGTCCGTTCGTGTAACTAAGAGTCGCATCACTTCTGCTATTTTGTATCAAACTAAAATACCGGTTACCGGGAAATATCAACATCAAGGATCAAGGACTATTAACAATAAAATTATAGAGCCAGTGCCATAAAAATAGAATATTTTCAAACAAGATGGCAGAAGCCAAGCAACAGACCCTTCATTGCGACACACTAACAGAATTTTTAAAGCATCACACCGGTCTTTCAGGGTGTTAGCCAGCACTTAGAGATGACGTTATCAGTCATCTTCCCAATTGAATATTGAGCAAAAAACTTCTTAATTATTCTAAAAGTTTCATTGTTTTATTGTTTTCAGTCCAGTTTCCCTAATTTTTTCTCAATTTGATAGAAAACGTTATCTTCCCATAAATCTTAGCTAGCACCCTGTCTTTTATGTCTATTTTTGAGGTCTGCTAAATTGAAAATTTTAGTGAATGTGATCATCAAATTTGTCTCTATAAACAGAAGTCAAAAGATTTCAACAAAAATCATAAATTAGATGTTTTTGTAAGGGAGCATCGGCAAAAGAAAACAATTTTTTTTAACGGCTTTTGGCCGTTTCGAGGGGGAGGGGGGTATCACTGAGGACATTTAAATTTTGAAAAATAGTAGGTAAGAAAATCTCTCAAAACTCATATCGCGTCCACTTCTCTTTGAAAAATGACAGAAAAATGTCTCTCGCCTCGTTTATCGTGACAGCTACCGTCTACCATTTTTGTTATTGTTATTTTGGAAATCAAAATATCAAAATAATAAGTCCTTCTAAAATATCGCCATGAATGCTCGTACCAAATTTCAAAATGCTAGCACTTCGAGGAACATGGTCTATTTAGAAAAGCAGACCAACGACATACACAATAGCAAACTTTGTTTGGTGGGCTAAAAAAGAGCTCTGAAAACAGGTCAGGTCCGCCCAAAACAGCAGTGCTCTTGTAAAATTTAAATATAAGGAATTAAGTCAACCAGTTTGAACGCTGAATTCACAGGAACAATATAATGCCTAGTTCAGCTGATACGATAGAGAATGTAACGTGTATAAATTTAGGTTAAATTATTGGCCAGGTTTGTGTTTATGCGCAAGTAGGAAATACATGACACACACATACGACATATTTCACTGTTTGTCAGTAGCGAATTAATGCAAGTTTACGATATATTTACCCGCTATTCATTAACATATTACACCAACTTGACTGTCAAATGATTTAGTTGTAGCTATACCTCATTAATAAAAAATTGTATTTCCGTTCGTCCGTCATCATCTTCTGCTTTGTTGACAGCCTCACCTACTAACGAAGATACAGAGAATATTCTATCATTTTGTTAAAGTAATCAAGACAAATTCGTTCGATTTTGCAGGGCAAAACAGTTGATTTCACGTATGACCTCATGGAAGTGTTTCAAGCGATATCCTCGACGCGAAACCGACTTAGCAAAAACCAAAAATTCAAAATCTCTAACATAAACGGTTATTTACGCACGTCTGTTTTTTACTGACACTAAATATTTAAGTTTTGATGATAAAAACATGAAGATTTGGTATCACCCCCTATATAATTATTATTTTGACCATAGTCTTTTTCTTATGACTATGTTTTGACTTAGATCCGTGTTAAAACGAACTTGTGGTGTTAATGCGGTTGACTTATTTATCTCCATGGTTAGGATGTCACTGAAAGTAACCTTACTTATTAAAGTTTCGACTTTAATAATGAGATTAAAAATTCCTGGGAAAGAGGTGGTAATTGTGGCGTTTATATTCATTATTAATGGTCACCCGTATTTGCAATATTTTAACAGGTATTCTTTTGTTATTTTTCATATTTTCAGGGGGTGATGATACAAAAATTATTCATTTCACTCTATAATTTTTGGCAATATAACCCCCTTACTCTGCAGTATCGATCGGAAAGGGGAATGCTTGTTAATTTTAGGAAAATTTTCCGCCCTATCCCCCCGCTCTTATTTCAAACCTTCGCTTAATAACTTTTAGAAAAATCAACAATAGCGAAAGTTAGAATAAATTAACTTATCAACTAGTCCTTAATCAATTGCCTACTACACCAAATCTTGGAGTTTAAGTAAAGTAACTATGTTATCCAACCTCGTTCCCAGGGCTTCTTGCCTTTTCGAAACACGGAAGAGTGTTTCGAAAAGGCAAGAAGCCCTGGGAACGAGGTTGTATGTTATCATGTTTATTCACAACCTGGTACCCCTCTTTTTGAGAATATCTCGCCGTCTTTATTCCAAATCAAAATTTTAAGGTTTTAGAAGCGTGAGCGTGCCAATGTTCGCAAGCGAAATTTTTAAGACAGGTAGGCAAGCTGACATAGGAACACAGGCAACAGGCAAAGACCAAACTGAGGAATAGAGGCATTGGAATTTAGATCTCCAGAAGAGGAAACGGTAGGCAAACATAGGCAGAGAAGAGTAAGCAGAAGAAAGGCAACATAGCCAAGGCACCAGACAAAGAGCGTAGGAAAGGAAAGGTCCCGGCAAAGGAAAGGCAAATAGGCAAAGGAAAGGCATCCGAGCCATAGCACCAGATAATGACCCTAGGCAAAGGAAAGATCCCTGGCAGAGGCAAGTGGGCAGAGGAGAGGCAACAGAACCCAAGGCAACAGGCCAAAGGGGGGACGGCTAAATGGAGAGTTAGCGAAGTGGAGAGTTAAGATTTTGTGACGTCATAAATGGAGAGTTAGCAAAATGTGACGTCATTTATTTGAAAATGATTGTTACAAATAAAAATTAATGTAACTCTCCATTTATCCAAGGCGTTAGTTGGAAAGTTGCAGGGGACAAAAATTCTAAATTACCTGAAGATAGTCTGGATATACCGAAATTGCAGAGAGGCCTAATATCCCGAATTCTTGTAAAGATAGCCTGGATTTACCGAAATTGCAGAAAGGCCTAGGATCCTAAATTCTTGGTAATTTTCAACGCAAAATCCGTCAAAAGGCGCAAAAGATTGTACATGAAGTTTTTACCGAATATTGATAAGAAAATGCGGCGCGAATAAATGGAGAGTTACTTATAATGACGTCAAAAATATAATCATGACGTCACACATTATGCTAACTCTCCAAAGTGCTAACTCTCCACTTATACGAACCCCGGACCAACGCCTCTTTATCTAGAGAATCGCTGTTTTCATCTCTTCTCTTTAAAGCCGTGTTGATGAATTGGCGCCATGTATTTATGCATGGCGCCAAGAGGCCATCAAGAAATAAATAACCAGAGTTATTTAATAAACTTTGTGAACACGTGACCATTTAATAAGACGCCTCTGCAAACAATTCAATGACGTCAAACTGTTCACATTTAGACTGGATTACTAACTCGTTTGTTACCCTGCATAAGAGCATATATATATATTTTTATCCGTGTCCATTCTCGCTCCACCACGTTTTCCTCCGCTGTGTTTTTAGCAAACGACTTCTCTAGTCTATTTAATATACTGCGCACATTATTGTGATCCTGCAGATTGCGAAATGTGCCAAAAGCGAGAAGAAGCCCTGGGAACGAGGTTAGAGATGTGTACATTCCCTCGCATATAAAAGAGTGTTAAAAAAGGTAGATAAATTCTCTGTACGGATGGAATTGAGGTTTTTAATTTTGCATACCTGATCCGAGGGATCCAATTCTGATGATACTAAATTGGTCGTTTTATCCCTTTCCTTTTACGTATTTAATATTTACAGAAAAATAAAATAGTTGGGAGATGATATATCGCATAACAAAAATAGCTATAAAATTTTCAAGAAAAGGAGCGAATATATATCTGAAAAATGTCCCAATGTTCTAAAAATACATTCAATACGCTGTCCGTCATATTTATCCGACTCCGCAGAGCCTAACACGAAAGCAAAAATAAGCGAAATTTGACAAAGGTGGAGTGCCCTCGTCACCTCTCTTTCGCCTTTCCGCGCGCCGGCCTCTGCGTAGGAGAGTGTCCGACTATGATTTATTTTAACAAAATTAATATACCAAAATAACTGCATTTGAAAAATAATTGGAGACGGTTAGGCTGTAAACGAGGCGCGCCATGACGAAAGGCTATTTCAGTGATGTCACGTGAGAAAAACACAATTTCGTACTTAGGATACTTACAATCATTTTCTATATATGTCATGTGCTAAGACTAGTAACGAATTTTCAGCAGGTGGTTTTTATGACCCATTAAATTTGCGTTCCCTTCGATATTTTCTAACACTCGTGTAAGAAAAACAGAGAAATAGCAGAGCAGAAGAAAATGTCAAACGAGGATGAAGAAACATTTTGTGGAAGTAAGTTCATTTTAGAGGGGCCATATGGCTAGGCCATATTGGGGAGTAAGTTTGTACTTACCTCCTGATGGACGAGGCTTATATGATGAGACCAAACTGGCCCTTTCTGCTCTTTCTTTTGCTATTCGCCTGCTGATTTTTGAAACGAAATTACCAACTAGCCAAAAATACCCATGGTAATTTGTTTTTATAAATTTCGCTGTTTTTGGGCTCAAATTTCTAATCTCGACTCTTTTGTTTAGATGATCGTGATGAAAAGAATGAAAATGATGAAGTTGCCAACGATAACGATCAAGTTGCTGGTAAGTTCGTATTTAAAGTATATTGTTTTGGATATGATCTAGCTGAGTATATTCTTAGCTCTCTCTTTTCCATTTGAAGCTTTCCATGTATATCAATCATGAATTAACATAGAAGATTAGAGAGCGCTAAGGGATACTGGCTTGAAAAGTATAAGGATACCATAATGCCTCGATTAAGCGCCCGGGCGCTTATTTAATTTTAGAGCCTCAATAAGGAGAGGGGGAAAGGCGCTTATTCAATTTACTCGAGATATTTAAAAAATAGAACAAACACTACAATGATATGGCTTGTACTATACTGTTTCTTTTTTCCTTATCAATATCTACATCTTCCCTATCTGAATCCTCATCTAAACTATATACGAAAGTAAAAAATGTTTTAAAAAAGATCGAATTGGAATAAGCGCCCGGGCGTTTATTTAATTTTCAAATTTCCAGAGGGGGTGCTTGTTGAAATTTTTGCGAGGGCCAGGGGAGCTTAATCAAGGCATTACGGTAGCTGAATCTTCGAAGAGGGGGATGACAAAGCACGAGCTTAGGTGAGAGAATTTTTAAGAAATTGGCAATCTTTTCTAGTAGTTTGTTCTCTCTCTTGCTTCCCGTTTTCATTACGGCACTCCGGTTTCCCGATTATCCCCGATATTTTTCCCGCTTTCTAGATGTAGCCTACTAACGACTATAAACTAGTCTAGTTTCGACAATAAATAAATAAAATATATTTTCAAGAGAGGATTGATCTTCGTCTGTCGACCAGGCTACGCTCGTCTAGCTTGAGATATCGACGTCTATTTATGAAGGCTAGTTATAGTCAGGCTTTTCTTGAACAAGTTGTAAACATTTATTATTATTATTATCACTTTTACATGGGTGCATTAAAGCCTAACTCCTAACGTTGACTATTTAATAGTGAAGGAAGATGCTGTGTTTGGTTTGAAAAATGTGGCTTTGGTTGTTCAAATCAAGCACTACAAATTTATTGAGTAGAAATCTTTGATCGACTTGCGCTCTTCCAATTTTATTTTTTCTTTGTGTAGAAACCTTTAGCTAGCTAAACCTAGCTAGTTAGCTAGCTAGACCTTTTTATTTTTTACCTTACTGATTTTTTGCTTTTACTCTTTTAACAGGCTCATCACAGCAAGTAACAGCGGATAACTTGGATGGTAAGCTATATATCTGGATATAATATATATAGAAAAATGTCACAATGCCCTGCTGGTGAAGTGTGTAGCTAGCTAGCGATATTCAGGATAGCTATTAGCTGAATGTTTGGAGTTTTATGCTGAAATTCAAAATACTTTATTTCAGCATAGGATACCTGCATTATCCACTTCCAAGTGATGTTTAGGACAATTCCGGGGTAGTCGATTGAACTTTCCGATTGCTGAATCAATTGAACATGCAATCAACAAATAATTGATCAGTTTTTTGTTGCCGATTTCCATCGAACGGCAATTGATATTTTACTTTTTTTGAGAGAGAGGTGATCGATTAGGGTTCGATTGATATTGATACCTATATATTATATATATATGTATATACATATACATTATATGTGCTATTATTTCTTTTAGATGTCTTCTCAATTGCTACAAAAAAGAGAGCTGTTAAAGATGATGGTAAGGATTTTTATATATACTTTGTAAGAAGCTTTCGAATGTAGACGTCTTTTACAGCAGTTACAGGCCCAAACTAAATTCCTTGTGGCAACATGGCAGCGTCATGGGTGTGGGATTATTGCACGTTGGACAAGTGACAAGTGGAACAATATATACAGTAAAAACCCAATAAAAAATCTATATACATTGTTAATTTAAACAAACTTTAGCATTTTTCACTGTCAATTCACTACTACCCATCCGACACTAGGGTGTTGTTTCTGTTGCTGCTGTGTCAGTTATATTGGTCCTCAATATGCAAATATGACAATAGCTGATTGGCTAAAACCATAATGTATATATCACTAAAAAATGTACAAATGTATATATTTCTTTTTGTTGGTGCTTTTGGCTATAGTTGGAAATGTCTCATTTGCATTATTAATAAATCCTGCAAAAATTGCACAATATTTTAAGGTATCATTTGCAATAATCAATTCCACATGTTTTCCACACTCTTCCTCAATGATGACATATGTATGTAGTATATGTCTTATCCAATGGGTTTCTCTTTTTGTGGTAAATGTATATGGAAAACCATCGTTGGATTGATGCTGGATTCTTGGTCTGGGTTCTAGGATTGTAATGGGATGTTTCGCTTGTTACTGGGTTGTTTTGGGATCTGCTTGTTCCTTGATTAAGTTGACAGGGTTACTGGGTTGTAAAAATGACTAGCATGACTTTTTATGTAAATCATTGCACCATAGTCACTGTTTTGTTATCTTGTGTTTATTTTTAGCATCCCTTGATGCAATCATCCAGGCAGTATCACCTGTCAAAAAGAAAAGGACGGATGAATCTGTTCAATGGATAGAATTTAAATTACAATGTAAAGATGGTGTGAAGAGAGGGATTACCTATGATACCGACCTTGCAAGTAAATTAGAGCAGTTATCGGACACAAAATCACCGATCAAAATCAAGAAATTTAATTGGAAAAAAAGTTTTTATGGTAGCTTAAGTGATGTACAGGTAAATCCAGACACAGAGTTTGAAAATTCTGATGCCGATATTAGTTATAGTGAAATTTTAGAAGAGGTTGTCCAAGCACCATTCTTTTCTATAGAAGAAATCAAAACCAAAGAGTTGGCTGATTCTATCGTTAGTATAAATGCCTACATATCAATAAGCGACATGACATCGTCTGATATTGTGGGCAAAGGAAGTCGCCGTTTAATCAAAAACGAAACTACCATTAACGATAACACCGGTAATATGCAACTGGTAATATGGGGTGATCATAAATTCATGGAGGCTGATGGCGTGTATGATGTATACAATGTTGCAGTTAAATCGTTTAATAATAAAAAGTATCTTACGCGGATTAGCAAGACCATTTTCAAGTTGTCAAACAATCCTAACAATGTGGTACGTAAAGAAAATACTGAAGTTTTGGATTACCCATATGTGATATTTCCAGCCTTAGAAGTTTTGAGTATCACATGGAAACGTTATTGTGCGAAGTGTAAGTCGCAACTTGTTGAAGAAAAATCGGGATTGTTAAGCTGTAGTGGACCGAACTGTTCCTTTAAAATTTTGTCAAAGAATAGTAAATCATTTTACACTGTAAGGGTCTTGTTTTCTAACCCAAGGAGCTGCTCAATCGTAATTTTTCCAGAAATGACATTCCAGCTTCTGAAAATAATCAATGTGGATGTACAAAACGATGGTCAACTGGCGTTGGAACTGTTGACATTAGAGTCCATCCGTGCTCATTATAACAAAAAGTATGTGTGCACTGGATTCAGTATCCCTAAAGACAATTAGTTATTGCTGTTTTAATGATTGGTTGTTTGGGCAAATACAGTAGTTATTTTGTGTTATTGTTGTGTTACCATTTTCCCTTGGTTGATATATCGGGGGTTAAAATAGCTGCTGGTTACTGCTGTGGAGGAGGAATTTTTCAGAATATTTCAGCCATATTCTGAAAAATCACTCCACAGATGACTGGCAGTTATTTTTAAAAAAATCTATCAAAAATAGTACATCATATATTGTTTCTTGAATTAGAAATATGATTTAGCAATATCTAAGTTTTGTAGTAATGCTAATTTGTTTTGGTACTAAATGGTCGATTACATTGAAGGTTAAATTTTAAAACCTACATATATAGTAAATAATGATGTAATAGAAGGAAGTGGTTTTGTTAACATTGTTAGCACCAATCACTGACCAATCGAAATTATTTTTTGTGGCTGTTTTGTTTATGTATTTGGTAACAATGTCTAGAAAATTTTGATGCTGATATTAGTTACAACAAGATATTTTTATTAGCAACCATGACACGAGTAGTTCTATCTATGATGAGAATTTGATGCTCTCAGCAAAATATTTTGAAAGTATGTATATACTACAAATATTCTGGATTTCGATTTACAGTGAGTGCAGAGAAAATAAGGGTACCTTCCCTCTTCCCTATTTTATATTTTCTCAGAACCAGCCTGTCTGTCTGCTGTATTCATAGTTATGTTAGATATAATAAAAAAGTATTACTTTAATTTTATTGTTAAATCCCTTTTTCCACCACTCTATTGAATCCTCTCCTCAGAGAAAAAAAAAAGTTAGTTATTCGACTACCATTGTCAGCCAAGTTCGCAGGTTCACAGACGAAGTTTGAGTATATCTCGAATGATTCATTAGCAAGTTAGACAAAAAATAGTTCAAAGTCCGCAGTTTTTTTTTGTTGTTTTTTTGCCCACTTGGGATGTTGTTGCCTTCTGTTGTGGTGCTACGTCGAACTATGTTCACACTTATCGGATATAAATCATTTCGAAATGAAGTGCATACCGGATAGGCCTTGCGTTCGTCGGACTATGTTCACACTTATTGGATATAAATCATTTCGAAATGAAGTGCATAGCGGATAGGCCTTGCGTTCACACTGTTCTTCGTCTATCCGATATACTCAGCGGAATGATTTCGTTTCGCTTGTTGCGGTTCACGCTTGGAACGGAAAAAGATCGTTCCGAAATAGTATCCGACAAGTGTGAGCATAGTCTCGGAATTCATTCTAACGCGCATTAATTTTCGAGCGTCGTGCGTATAAAGTATACAACCGGGGAAACTTTAGACTAGCAAGCGTCTCTTTTTAAAAAATAAAGAATTTTGTCTCATACGGCACTTGATTGTATCCGGCGCGCGCTATATAGTCATTCTGTAAAATATAAGGTTCTGCAAAATAGACAAATTTTCGCAAAAAAAGAAATTGCCGTACGGAACCTTTCTACTTCGGAAGTTTTTACCGAGAGGAGTGGCTTTTTACAGAGACTAATCTCTAGTCTAGGGAAAAATTTTGCAAAAGAGTGATTTGAAATTTTTTGCGTAGATAAACTTTTGCAAATCGGGAAGGTTTTAGTAATTTTTGAGTAGTCTTTTGAAAACTTGGGTAGGTTATAAGCTGGTATTTCTTTTTACATCGTTCTATTTTTTCCAAGTTGATATGAATTTAAATGTCAGTAGCGCGGGCGTCATAAAATATATCGTGCGGTTGAAAAATCTCGCGCGGATAAACTTTCACGAATGACAAATTTTGCGAATTTGCCTTAAATTCACGGTTTTATCGGTTAAAGTAATGGCACCGAAAGCTGTTATCTGCTGCATGAATTACAAACTAGAGAAGTCGATTGTTAAAAAAAATAGCTAGGAAAAGCACGGTGGAGAGAGCAGCGTAACAATCCTCCGAAAATCCGATTTTCAAAATGTGGGGGAAAACGGGTTAGTCGTGTGACAAACTTTCAGAAACATTTAATTTGCGATTATATGTACTCCAGGGTTTGTGTGTTGCAGTTAATTTGTTGGAGATTATAGTTAGTGAGCGGAGGGGTTGAAATAAGAGCGGGGAGGATTGGAAAATTTCCCAAAAATTAAGTACGCGTCACCTCGCTTATTTGACGCTGCAAAGTGTTTACTATAGAGGTAATATTTTCTCGCGGATTTTTTTTCGCACACACACACCTTAAAATATTACGCGCGGATTTATTTTCCGCGAAAATTAACCCACAAATTTTATGTTCTTCTAATTTCCACAACGATCTTCACAATAGAATCCTAAACTATCGATCGGATGAATACATTGAAAGTCATTCTGATTATATTCAGAATACAACACTTTTTAAATTATCCAATGGGTTTAATGGGAAGAGAGAGAAAAATAGTAGAATAATAAGTTATTTGTAAGTTATAATATTAATATTCACTCAATTGTTAGAATTGTTCTAGTTACCAAATCTCATACGCCACACCAAAACGATTAATTGAAATGCACGTCTCGTATAATAGATGAATGATGACAAGAAACTATGTTTCATAAATTTATTTTGCACTGTATTTGAACTGCATCAAGTTATGCGCAAGTTTTTGCGTACTTATCTTAATATATCTTAAATATGTATGTTCATAGCTCGATACAAATTGAAAATGAAAACACATGCTAAATATACATTTTGTTAATTCTTTTGATATTTGACGATCATACATAGCAACATAGTTTTCGACACAAACTCTTTAACGTATAATTTACGATGACAACTCCATTTAACTATTGTTTCAAATAAGTCTTCCGTATTATTTATAGTCCATTATTGACATCAATTTACAAAACAGCAACAGCATTCAATTCAAAGTACAAAATCTTTACGAGTGTTGTTCATGAAGATACAAAATAACAATAATGCAATAAAGAAATTATATCCAGGCTAGACGCTCGTTTAAAACTATACCAATCTCTTCACAGAGATAGTTGATTCAGCAAATAATCACTGTGGAGGCCTGAACATAGTTTCAGGCTATAAAGCCTGAAACTACGCTCAAAAATCGCTCCTCCATAGCAATTGTTTGCTCTTATTTCAAACACTGTGATCTATCTATATAGAAATATTTCAGTTCTTAGAATGAGAAAGAGTATTTTAACACATATATATAATAGATTGATAGTTCTAAAATAAATATACAAAAAATAAAATAAATAAATTCAAAATCAAGGTCTGAGAATAATCATACAAACAGTAACAAACAGATGACAATAAAAAAGTATACATGCCATATATCAAAGGCATAAAAAAGTGTATATGCCATATACAAAAGGCATCATATAACAGATAAATACTGGCTTTACAGTATTATGACTTCATTACTACCAGGCACCAAAAAATACACATAACAACAAAACACATAAAATCATATTTTTTCTCAGACCTCGTTTCTATTCAAATATAAACGTACCAATTAAACCGTTTCATTCGTTGAATCTTTTAAACATATTTTCTGTACACAATGAAAACATGCTTAAAAATGCTAGTGAAACTTCACCCTTGTCTCTTTATGTGTATACACCTAAGATAGCTTTACAAGTATTTTAGACAAAATATCTGGTAGATATAGTAAATACAGTAAATATATTACAGTAGTCAAGATAAGAGCATATAATCACTGTGGAGAAGTTATTTTTGAGCATAGCTTTATTCTTTGCAGGACGAAGATATGCTTGCACATTACTACTCTTCCTCAGTAATTATTTGCTCTTTCGACTGCTGCAATAAATATAAGTAATTGATATTTAAATACAATACAATATAAAACCAATACACAACCTATATATAGAGCAATACAAATTACGAATCGCACAAGTAAAGAGACAAAGTCACCATGCCTGGAGAAAAAAATCTTAAAGCAGACCGTATTTTGACTAATATGGCATTTCAGTACTAGACATATTTGAGAAATTTCGAACTTTCTAGTCTGTATGCTCTTCCACAGTATTTGGCTGATATGATATATTACAGGGGTTGAACTGCCAGTCATCAGTGTGGGCAGAAATTTTTCAGCATATTTTCAGACAAATTGGTTGAATATATTCTGAAAAATTCTCTTCTGCAAAGTAATGACCGGTAGTTATTTCAACCACACCCGATATAACTACAATAAAAATATAAATGTTAGCAAAAAAGTAACAGTAAAAAAAAAGAAGAAAAATAACGGTGCCTAGGGTCATCCATTTAGTATATACTGTACCAATTTTTTATACTCCATCCCTTCTCCTTCTATGCTAACAACAATAGAAATAACATAAAAACAATAATGTACAATTCCTTGAAAATCACCCCTTACCCTAACAATGTGTACATACTGAAAAGATGACCCCCCTGGTAGTATTCACTAATAACAGCGCGTGGTAGAAATCACTGATGTAAGAAACTATTCACCATTACATGATTTGTTCTTGAAATTGCATAAACCAGCATCATTGTGTATAAGGTATATTTTTATAGTTAATAATCTAAAAAATAATATGTTAATCAATAAAATTTAAACATAATTAGGTATGTTTACGGGTCAAATTAATCTTAACAGCATCATGATCTGAAAAGTAAATAGTTTTTATTAAAGTTTTAACATTGATAGAATTGAATAACTCATTTTTCACATACACGTGATCAAGCAAAGCCCCATCTATATGAGTCGATTCATTTACAATCATTGTATAGTCAGATAAAACATTAGATAGCATTTGGGCAGACCCTGTGTCTAGGAAATCAATGTTGAAGTCACCTAACAGAATGTGAATATTAAATGACCTAACTAATGCAAGAAGATTGTCATAAAACAATGACAAAGTATTGCTTTTTTTTCTGTACAGAATACCAATCCCTAATTCACAGTCCAGGAAAGAGTTTTTTTGTATTTTCAAGTATGAAAATCCTGGAAATTCTACATGTTCTCTTAATATAATTGAATTTGTTAAACCACATGCAATACTTCTAAATATGTCATTATCACAATTGTATATGACATGAAACATATTTAACAGAACATTAATGTCCGCAATGTCTTTGGCAGGTAAAAGTTGGGTTTCCGTTAGACAAAGAACATCACAGTCTGTAATTTCTATGTCTTGTCGAAGATCTAAAGCATGCTTAGACAAAGATCTTGTATTAAGGAGACAAATTGTCAAAGATAGAGGAGTAATGGGTCTTATAGAAGCAGGAGGTGGCAAAACATTTTCTTTTTGCAACCTTTCATACTCTATAAATGCATTTTGATCAGACTTTATGGCAGAACTGTTATACTTCCCTTTTAAGAATAAACCATTGAGTGATGTCACACGACTTAATGCTACATACATTTGGCCGGCATTAAACCGAGTTTGTCTATGCAACTCAAAACTTATGACAGCTTCTCTAAGACTCAATCCTTGAACTTTATGAACTGTACAAGCCCAAGACAACATCAGAGGAAATTGTGTTCTTTTAATGGCAGGAGAAGATAACTGATTTTTAGTGACATGAATATTTGCTCCAGTACGTTCAATGGCTACAATGCGGTGACGCCGGGAAAAAAAGTCTGATCCCATTTTCTGTAAACCAGCCTTTTCATCATCAAACTTAACATAAATTTTATGTACTCTATTATCTGTTAATATAACACGATCAACAATTCCAATCTGGCCATTAATCAATCGATCGGCAATATCAATATTTGCTGTAAGCATAACCCTTGCGCCTACTTTTATTACTAATCTAAAGGCTAGACCACCAGTATCACTTTGTTTTCTATTTTGAGCTTGTTCAAGAGCTTTTGGAGAAACATTTTGAGGTAAGTCATCAATAGCATTAATAACATAAGAATTAGTCTGGAGCATATTTAACATATTTTCATTATGATCAGCTACTGGTTTATTTTCTGCAAATAAATGTATTGCATGAATAGGATAATTAATATCATCTCGTGTAATAAACCTAGAACCGAGCAACTGTTCGTCATCTTTTGTTAGTTGATTGATTCTAATATTATTTAACAAGTCAATGAAAACAGGGTCTCCTTGTTGTCGCATAACTTCTTTCAATTCAGCAAGCTGAAAGTATTTCCACAGCTTCAGTAGGTCAACAAGAAACCCATCAGGTGAATACACTCTTTTCCCCATAACAGGGGGGAGTTGAAAAAGATCTCCACAAACAATAACAGTTTTTCCTGCAAAAGGTACAACACTAGGCACCCCAAATATTTCACATAATCTTTGATGAATATTAACTAGCAAGGAACTGGAAACCATTGATATCTCGTCTATTATTAAAACGGATACCTCTGACAATTTGTTTCGAAGACTAGATCTCACTCTATCCGTTAATGGTGCGTATGAGTTACCATGAATACCAAGGCCCGAATGTACAGTTGTACCTTCAATGTTAATTGCAGCCACTCCTGTGGGTGCGAGTAATAAAACTCTTGGTTTTTCCAGGTCACCACCTTTGTAGAACAGCAATTTTGTCAGAGTATGATATATTGTTTTAATTAAATGAGATTTACCACAACCTCCTTGGCCAGTCAAAAAAATATACAATGGTTCAATACCTGCAGGAGTTTTGACATTTCTATTTTTCACGAATTTTTTAGCCCAAGAAAAAACGACTTCAAATATCTCTCTTTGCTTTGTATTGAGAGATCGGATTTTAGCATTAAGTTCATGGTCAGGTAACATATAAACTCGGTTTGAAGATATAAGAGAAGAAACAGAAGGTTGGTCTTCTTCTTGCTCTTCGGGTGGTAGCTGTTCATTATTGGCCAATATTTCCTCAACTTCTTCATTTTCTTGTTGAGCATAAGAGTCTAAGTTTGTGACTAAATCAGCCCTAAAATTTCTAAATGCCTCATCAACTAAATCACTGTATGGCTCAAGATATTGTTTATTCTCATTAATAACATCTAAAACTCCAGGTTGGTCTAGTTTTTCTATGTATGAGCCAAGTAAAAGTTCTGATTCACAACGAAAAGGATAATACATCATAAGCAAGTGGTGAGCATACTTCTCCGGATATCTATTTTGATTAGGAACATGATACCTTAATACCGCCCGCACTTTACGGCATTTGAGTTTCTCTTTCGAATTCATCAATGGGATATTTAATGGATAAGTATTAGAGGTATGGTTTTCCTCTAATATTTCGTCATCCAAAATTATGGGTTGGTTATCATTTTCTGATTCTTTAATCTTACTTGTATCAAGGTAATAATAACCTAAAAATTTAGCATAACAAAAGGTATCTAACACTCTGTATTTTCCATTTTTAAAAGTCCCATTTGGTCTATCAATGTAGCGATCTAACATGTTTCGTTTGAAAATATCAGAACTTTCTGCAGGGAGTTCATTTAGTTCATCTTCAGTCTTACACATTCTAAACCTATCTTCAGGCAAGTTACTGTTGGCAAATATTACTCGTGGAAAACACTTTCTAAGCCATAACTCAGGCATAATGTGATAGACTGCTTCTTGCACAGAACATTCCCTCTTGCTAGAATAAGCCTTAGCAATTTGAACCATTTGTTCAAATTTATTGGCATTGGTATTCCGTGCTTCATCAAGTGCCTGTTTCATAGCCTTTGAGCACTCATCTTCAGATTTAGAGAGATATTTACACATATACGTTATGGCTTTGTAATGGTTAAACACAGGTTGGATATCCATATTTGCTTGCCAGGCACTTAAACCCTCAGCAAAGTAATTATTCACAAAGCACGAATTAGTAGGCCTTCTTAAATGAATTTCAAAACTTGAGTCTGACGATATTGAAAGAGCATTGTAGTATTCATCTTGTGTTAATCCTAATTCTTTAAGTATATCATCAATACTCTCTGGTTCTTCAAAATCCTCTTTATGTGGGTCAATAATGTTGCGTTTTTTGGGGTAAAGTTTACTGTTAATGTACCCTTTTACTTTATCCAGAATTTCTTTTCTTTTTTGAAGAACTTCATCTTTCTCATTTAAAGGCATATCTTCCTCTAATGGTTCAGCAATTATTGTTTTATCAGTAAAATAACGCCCAAAGTTAAACCGACATTGTTGATTTTTATATTTTCTACAAGTCATAGAGTGATTGTGAACTTGGTATGTTTTTACTAAATTAAAAAGTTCCGGTTCAAGTTCACTAACCGGCAAGTCAGCTCTAATAATGCCATCAACAAAGGCAATATACTGCTGTTTTGTATCTTTTGTTAATACAGGAGGATTAATTATCCAAAGAAAACAATGCACGTGTGGACTACCACGGACCTGAAATTCAACACGAATCACATGGTACTTGACTTTTCCGAGTGGTCCGTTAAGTACAATTTCTTTAAAAAATACTTCCACTCTGTATTGAAAATGTCGTGCGACAAACACTGGATTCATATTAAGATATTTGCATTTATCAAAGTAACTCATGTCTTCTATCTCTTCCACAGATAGGTTGAGACCATAAAGCTTTGAAATAATAAAAGGTAATTCCTTCCATCTCAAGTCTGCACATGAAAGTGTTAAAAAAAATGTTGGAGTGCCTAATTGCTTCACCATAGCCAAGACCTCATGGAGAAACTTCTTCCAATAAGCTGGGGTGCCTTTAATAGTATTCATGAAGTTAAAAGCCTGATCATTAGCCACAAATGACTTCACAGTTTCTTTAAAATTCTGGCTAAACATTCCAGCATTTAAATTATTTCCAGTTACTTTCTTCATTGCTATATTGATTTTATTCATGAGGTTTTGTTCCTGTAGTACATGATTTGCAAAAAAAATATAATCAGAATCTGATGCAAATTTTTGCGTGTAATTTAGCAAGCGCTGATTAAAATATTTCACAGGACTTAACTTCACCTTTCGATGGACTTTATATCCAAATTTACCGGTAGGGAAAAGATGTGGATGTGCCATTTCTTCACAATATTGATCATTATAAATTGCAATTGGGGATTGGCCTTCACCTGGAGCCATTGAAACGTTTGATTCTTCTATTTGTATTGGGACAGTTGGTGTCAATATAGTTTCATTTGAAGCTGTTCTATGCATATCTAATGGGTTTTCTAAGTGTTCTATCTGATCATTTTCTACCATTTCGCTTGGTTCTGTATCATCTGACAAATCTTGTTCATATGATGGATCATTTTGAATCATGTGTTCTCCATGATCAAAGGAAATTAATTCACCAGGTATCTGCTCAAGATCTATTATCAAATCAATATATAAATGATTGTGTTCCCTTAGATATTGCAATAAATTATTCACAAATTCAGGACGAACTGGTTCAAAATAAACATGCCCACGGTATGTCAATCTCCGTTTCAACTTCAATAATAGCAGTCCATTGCTATCAGGAGATCTAGGGAGAGTTTTACATACAGTCTCAGTTTCCACAGGTACATTACATATTGCACCTTTTATTTTAGGAGCTTGCCCTTTCGGCATAATAACTATTTTTTTAAACAGTAACCTTTTTGCTATTAGAACTCTCTCAAGCCTTCTTACATTAGAGAACTCTTGTGGTAAATTAAATAATAGTAATTTGTTACATACGGCCTGGCAAGGTGTTTGATTATTTTTAGATTTAAGTTTCTTATGACATGTATGGCATATATATTCCTGACCATTATAGCTAGTTAGTTTTGAAAAATAAAATTCCGGATTCTGAATATCATACTTTTCTTCTTTGAACAATTGCACAGTACGTTTGTATAAACACCGATTACAGACTACACAAATATAGTATGGACCTTCTATTACAAGTTTTTTGAATTTTTGAACTCGTTTTTCTGATGGCTGAGCAGTGCTCTTAAATTTTGAATATTGTTCATGCATTTTAGTCAGCAATTCCTGATGCTTCGCAGATCCTTTAGAAATTGAATATTTCACACTCATTTTCTTTAACTTTTCTTGGTGATCTAAAGTTCCTTTAGAACTCGAATATTTTTCACTCAATTTCTTTAGCTTTTCCTGGTGGTCTAGAGTTCCTTTAGAGCTTGAATATTTTTCACATGTTTTATTTAACTTTTCCTCATACTCTGGAGTTCCTTTAGAGCTTGAATATTTTTCACGTTTTTTATTTAACTTTTCCTCATACTCTGGAGTTCCTTTGGAACTTGAATATTTCTTACGTATTTTACCTAACTTTTCCTCATACTCTGGAGTTCCTTTGGAACTTGAATAATTCTCACGTATTTTACCTAACATTAGCTCATACTCTGGAGTTCCTTTGGAACTTGAATATTTTTCATGCATCATATTTAACTTTTCCTTATGCTTTAGAGTTCCTATGGAACTTGAATATATTTCCCTCTTTTTTGTTAACATTTCCTGGTATTTCAGAGTCCGAACATTCTCAGCAAAACAATCCTGGCGGCGCTTTTTTGCACTTCCATGTTTTTCTATAGGATCTACTTCAACTCGTAAATATTGCATTTGGAAAAGTAAACTGTCCCGTTCAGATAAATAAGTTTCAGCTATATATATCTGTACTTGACGCAATGATTGAAATTTCAAAAGAACAGCAGTACCATTTGGTACGGGCTGCCCATTTTTGTCACGACTATGAGAATCAAAGAGATAAAAAAAACATTTATTCCACATCAAAGAAAATGTGAATTGGTTCACAAAAAATAAAATACCATTACTTTGTTCTTCAAACTCCTGGAAGGAGGGTCGAATAAAGTAATCATTATGTCGTATTTCAGCTGTGACATTTTGAAGATAAATTACTCTCACAATACAACATCCAACTGACACTGAATCAGGCAGGTCAGCTACCGATAGATATCGTTGAAGATTTAAATCCTTATAAAGTGAATCGCCAGTATCTAGAATTATATTTAAATCAACAGTACTCCAAGTTGAGAATGTTTTTACTGCAGACCAACAAATGGACACAAGTGAATTACATGAACACTGTACACCAGCTGTTAAACCGTATCTCTGATTTCCTTGATGAAAAGATGCTTGGATAGTTTTTAAAATGTTAAACGTGGGCCCAGGATTACTTTCTATGTCCCCA
>JAULBZ010000166.1:0-38646 GCA_032360805.1 Neoturris breviconis
TATTTCGAGCATGCGTATTTGTGAAAAAATCACGATTTATTCACAAATACGCATGCTCGAAATAAATTCCGCGCGGTTTTTTTCCCGCCCGAGCAGTAAATATCTCTGAATGGAAAACGGCCTTAAACCTTTCTTATTACAATCCCAGAGTAATATTTCCTTCAGACCCACGTATTACCTATTCTGTAGAATTCCACCCTACTGGTTCGGTAATTCAGTCGTATACTTCTTCTTAAAAGTACTGCATGAGAGCTATAGGAAAACTAGCTGTGTTTGAGATTACAATATTATAAAAGTGCACAAGACCTATTCACAAATACATGAAAACGGTCCACTGCAGTGTTTTCATGTATTTGTGAATAGGTCTACTGAATCAAGATAATATATGAAGTTTAAAATTAATATTTATAATTTATGATTTAATCTTGCATTTGATTGGTTATCTGTCCCTCAGAAACCAATCAATTACAAGTTCATTGCTATAACACTTTTCTTGACCGACAAAGAGAAACATACCGCAAGTGACATTATCTTCATCTGTTCCACCAGGACAGTCAACAGAAAAGTCACATTTTTGATTGTAAGGTATACAGGCACCACTCAATCGACATTGGAAGTCTGGTTTACATGGGTCAATAGGTGGTTGAGTTGGTCCACCTATAACATAATGAATTCGAATGTAAACACAGGAAACTAGTATAATCCAAGTGAGCAAGAACTTCTTCAAAGTCAGTGCGGACATTGAACAAGTTTTAACCTACTATCCAAGCGGCAAAAACCTGTTCAAAATCAGCAAAATAAGGTTTGAACAACGTTCTTTGAATGTCGTTATAACGTTATTTTGCTGACTTTGAACAGGTTTTTGCCGGCTGGGTAGTATCAGTACAAGTTGAAGACGAAGGTTAAATCAAGTTAATTATACACTAACCCGGTAAAGATTTTCCATTGAACGCACAACCTGGTTCAAACATGATATCATCAATAGCTATATCACCACGATAAGAAGTTCCCATTTTAGCTTCAAATATGACCTAATGATAAATGAAGAAGAAGAAATTAAATCGTAACACTTATCCCAGCCAGCAAAATAACGTTAGAACAACGTTCAAAAAACTGGGATGGTACACCTGAAATAAAGAGTAGATATGCCACACTGTGATATGAGACATTTAACTTCAGGTTTTATACTCAAAACACAAAAGCATTAGCGACACAAAACAGCTAAATGTTTCATACCACAATGTGAATGAATACGGTATTTCCCTTGTATAGCGCCCCCTTATATTAGCGCCCATCCTAAGAATAATTTTATATCAACACAGGTCCCCTTGATTAAGCGGCTGTCTGTTTGAATAAGTGACTGGGGGTACTATAAAGAGGAAATGCTGAAAACTACTGGAAAATAGTCATGGGAAATTTCGTACATGCACTATGTATTACCTTATAAACCCCAAACAGTCCATATAAGGAGTTATCCGTATAGGCTTCTTTTCTATGTTCAGTCTGATAAAGAATCTGACCATCACAGCACACATACTCGACATGCATTAAAATATTGTTTCTTATGTTGGTAATTGCATCTGCTTAGCACACATACTCGGCATGTGTTGAAACAATATTCAAGCCAGAAATATAACTGCTAGATATCTACTGTGATAGAGTATTTTTGAGTATAGTTTTCAGCTTCAAATCTCCTCTACAGGTGATGTGTGGCAGTTTTATTCAGACTTATTCTTACAAATGCAGGTATTCACATTCAGTGATTAAAACAAGAACTAATAATCGTTATGGAGGAGGCATTCCTCCACAGTGATTATCTGCTCTTATTTCAACCACCAACATTAAAGAAATACATACCTGGAAATCCTTGCCTACTTGCAACGAAGCTTTCCCTTTCTTCCACGTATCACCTTGATCACCTTTCAATGACCATACAGTCTTTTCAGGTACACCATATGTTGTTGCAGTATAAACATTCAACGAACCAATATGTACACCATACATGTGATACCAGAAAGTAACCGAGCATGGTGTTATGGATGCATAACCTGATACAGTTGCAGAAATTGTTGGTGATCCAAGTTGAGCTGTATCATTTTCTTGTTTCAATGATGCTTCTATGTATGCATATTTACCTAACAGAAAACGATAAATTTGCTAGAATAATTTTCAAACGAGGACCATTCTGAAATAGCGAGATGACTTAGAAAAAACAAGGAATAATTCTTGTACTTCTAATGCCTAAACAATAAGGGACCATCTCCAAAATGTAGGTCAGCTCCCATTTGGAACCACTCAAAATATAGATCAGCTCCAATTGGGAATCACTCAAAATGTACGTCAACACCCATCGGAAACCACTCAAAAATGTAGGTCAGCTTACATTGGGAATCACTCAAAAATGTATGTCAGCTCATATTGAAAATCACTGAAAATGTACGTCAGCTCCCAATGGGAATCACTCAAAAATGTACGTCAGCTCCCATTGGGAACCACTCAAAATGTAGATCAGCTCCCATTGGAAAACACGGAAAATGTAGATCAGCTCCCATTGGGAACCATTCAAAATGTAGATCAGCTCCCATTGGAAACAACGGAAAATGTAGGTCAGCTCCCATTGGGAACCATTCAAAATGTAGATCAGCTCCCATTGGGAACCATTTGAAATATAATTTTTATGGCGCTTCCATACCATGTTCTTCTTGTAAGGTATGATCAGTAGCGGGTCCAGTACCAGTTGATGATGTTTTCCCACTTTGAATGTCAAAATTAAACGTGTCATTATCCATCTGTGTCCAACTATGTAAACCAGATTCAAAATCAAGTCTAAAAAATAATTTTAAATAAGAATGTTTGACTCTTTCACTCTTCTTATAAGAACAATAATTATTTGGGCAAAATTCTGCTGCTATTCATTACAAAAGTTAAGCCGAAATAAGTTTTTCCATGCTTTCCTACCCTTTTTGGGCCTATTTTCCACTCGAACAATAATTGCTGAAATAATTGCTGAAACTTGTAAAGCATTTTATACTATACTGATTGAGATAATAAACTCTGAACCTTACATATTCTGAAAAACAGACTTTAAAGAAGCTTTTCTAGAACTCAAATAATCGATATTTAATGATTTTGAACCATTAATGGCGTCAATAAAATTTTTATTTCTACCAAAATCATTGTGCCAAAATTAAGATTTGTAGCACGTTCTCACCAATATTCAAATACACTCCAGGTCAACTAGGGTCTCAAATAAAATACCTTGTATATTTTCCACATAATGCATCAGTTTCATCTGAACCATCACAACAATTTCTATCTATATCACAAATACTATCCTGTGGTACACATTGTCTTGTTGTGGTACATTGGAATTGATTAGAAGCACAACTAGTAGGTGGAGCTGGTGCGGCGCAATCAAAACTCCAATCATCTATAGCAGCATCTGTTTTTGTTGCCCAGTAATGATGACCTTCAAAGATTAACTAAAAGGAATCGCAAAGTTTTTTTTATATACTCGTATGCATTTACACAATCTATATCAGAGAGTATGCCAGTTGGTCTGCAGTAAAGACGCACATTATCCTAACACCTTTACAGCGGACTTTGAACAAGATGTCAACAATCTTGTAATTAATACTGCAGAAAAAGATAGTTACTGCATTGCAACAAGTTTCTACTGTGATCAACAAAAGCCTTATTTTTATTATTTGTGAATAGGTAACACAGAAGCGATGTTTCAGAACAACTGATCTAAATCTAAATTGTGCGCAGACAGTAATTCGGGTCGGTAAAAAGGAGTAAAGTAAGCAATACCTTAAATAGGCTTATTTAAATAGAGCCAAGAAGAGTGTTAAGTCAACGAGTTTGCCATTGATTGGTTTCTTCAGTACAAAGAAACCAATCAATTGCAAGATCTTTGATTCAGCACTCTTCCCCTGTGAACGAATTTTGGAAATGGTCCCTAACTTACTCTAAAGTCTGTTGGACATTTTGGTAATTGTATAGTAGCTTGTTTCCATGCATTTCCTGTAGATCTTGATGTAGCCCAAATCTTTGTATCTTTACCACTCTTTCTGTACAAAACATTGAGACGTGCATCATTCTTACTTGAAACCTTATAATTGTACATATTGTACCAAAACGTAAATTTACAATCATACGCTCCTTGGTAGTACAGTGGACTGATGTAGTGTGCGTTAGGGAAATTTCCAGACTTCCGTTGACCAGCTTCCATATACAGGTAATATCCTATAACAAATAATCCAAATGTAGAGTAAGAAACAACTGATTGACTTGTTTTGTTAAAAAACCATACCATAAAATGATCTTATGGTCCACTAGACAAAAACATTCATGGGAAAGCCGAAAGAAGACATTCCTTTGGTAGAAACAGATGTCACACAGCATGTGAAATTAAAGACCATTAAAGAACTAAATTGGCAGTAGTAAAATTTGACTGTCATCGAGCTAGTATGAAGAAACAAATAATTGCAAGAGCAATGACTCCAATGTTTGAAATAAGAGGAGTTTTTGAGCAGAGCTTCGTGTTGCAAAGCCTGAAGCAAAGCTCAAAAATCCCTCCACCACAATAGTCATTTTCTCTTATTTCAAACACTGGAAGAAATATACCCATTGCAATCTCATTGAATCAGTACTGCAGATGTTAATTAAAATTTTACCTTCTTTAGTTTTCTTAGTATGATCAAATGGTGGTCCTGTTCCATTAGAGGGTGTCAAACCTTGATGAACGGTCCAATCCATAATATCACTGAACTTAGCATTAAACCATTTACAGCCATCTTTATTTTCAAAATCACAAGAAGATGGACAACGAGCTTCATCGTTTTTGTTTTTGCAATCAGTAACGAAATTACATACTTTGTGAGCATCAATACATTGCCCATCTCCACAGCTGAAAATTAAAACCACCATGGTTGAATTATAAGAAAATTTTGGGTTTGGGTTTGGGTTAAATCAACTAAAATGAATCTGTGTAGAAGTATGTTAGGTCAATGAGCTTGCAATGGATTCTTTGGTACGGAGAAACTAATCCATTACAAGATCATTGACTCAATATTCTCTTTAGGTGTTTGTCGAAAAAGATATAAAGGTTACGCAGATAAAAAAATAATAACAAATGAAATGCCAACACTATTGTTGTTGCTTGCTCAAATCACCAGAAACTATACGAAGAAAACTGTTCATCAAACTAACCGTATTATACCCCTGGAACACAGTAACTCTTTTGATTTATCTGATTTCTTAAAAAACTTTTGTGCTCGCCATGAAAAACATTTTGTGGAAATTTTTGTTTCAAAAACTGAAGGGACAACTTTTGTGTAAAAGAAAATATTGGCTACAATAATAAAAATCATTTGAAATGTAAATTATGCAAAAAAAAAGTTTTTATAAGTAGTAAGAGACTATCTTAAAATTTCGCTTCAAAACCAACTTTTTTGTTAATCAACTAAAATTGACAAAATTCAACAAAAATGAATCTGTGTAGAAGTGTGTTAGGCCAATGAGCTTGCTTGCAATGGATTGCAAGATGATTGACTCAAAGACAAATCTTATCACCTGCACAGTAAAAACAACTTACGCAAATTGACCAGCTTTACAACCTGGTGGTGGTGATGGTGTGACTAAATTAGGATCTAAGGTTGCTTTAAAATCTGGTGAACATTCAGGAGAAAATGATATATCATCAATTGCAATATCGCCTTGGTAACTAAGTCCACGTCGTGCTTCAAAAACAACTCTAAAATTCTTATCAGCTTTTATGTATATAGTTCCAGGGAGCCAAATATCACCTTGGTTACCTATTGGAATATATAAAGAATATTAGTGTTTATCCAATTAGTACCCTGTTTCAAACAAGAACAAATAATCACTGTGGAGTAGGGATTTTTAAGCGTTGCTAGGTAGCCTGAAGCAATAATCAAAAATCCCTCCACCACAGTGATTATTTTGCTCTTATTTCAAAACACTGTAGCCTGTATGCATTGATTGTCTTACGATGATAACACACATCTATTGTAGGAGAGGAAAGGGATGAATCAATCATCATTCATTTCTGCAGCTAGGCAATAAATGTGTCTTACTGATTTTAATTTAATATCAACAACTAGAGACAATAAGGAGATGACTTTCATATCTCGGTCAGTTACAGATCAGTTTAGTGACAATATGTGTGGAACTAATGGGAATCTATTTACAAACCAGTGTAGCCACAATATTACCACACAAACCTCCCCTTCAGTTACTAATTGAACATATCCAGTTAATGTGTATTCTTATTTATACAGGCCCTATTTCAAGCAAAAAGTGAATCCAGATATCTGACGCTGCCCCTGTGAACATAGGGGGAAAGTGCCCTTTCTGTTCAACATCTATCAAAAAGGGGCCCTTTTGGCTAATCTGGTTTTATTCCTGACCCTGCCCTCAGATTCTAGAATATGGCCTGTCGTAATATGTAGCTATAATTTTAAAACAATTTCAAATGGCACTGGGAATTTTCCCTTAACAACATAAACCGTAGGAGTGGTTTCTACATGTTCATGAAATAATGAGAGTGGTTTCTACATGTTAATAAAATAATAGTAGTATTTTGTAAGTAATGTTGTTTATCAAAACAGCACATATACGAGAACTTACCAGATTTCGTCCATAATGTATCCATTGGTGATTGCAAGTTAGCTGAAGTTTGTCGTTTTATAGTAAGTGTGTCTACATGATTACCATACATGTGATAGAAAAATGTCATTTTGCAGACTTTTACTTGTTTCTTGAAAACAATACTTATTAATCTTGCAGTGTCGTTAGCTTTTCTTGGACTTGATGTTTCAATATACAGATAGTAACCAAGACGATGACCTAATCATAACAATTAGAAGCATGAACTCAGTAGGAAGGAATCTGTCAGTAAATGAGATCACTTCACAGAAATGTTAATCTCCAATAGGCCCCAAATATTGTGAAAACTTCGCTGTGGAAGTCAAAAGAAAACATTCCATTGTGAGAAATTGACGTCATACACCATTGAAATGTCTTTTTTGGCCTTTGCTTTAAATTCTTGGCCTAGTGGAAATTAAACCCTATCAGATCATCCTAAAATGTCATTAAGCTACTTTGCTGGATGAAAATAAACTAAATTCCAATCAATTTGTTTTTTCAGTGCGACAATTCTCTGTAAAATTATTTGTAATGGTCCAAAACGTTAATAATTAAACCAATCTGCTTGATTAATTTTTATCTGTGAACGGCAGTGCACATTAAAAGTCCAGATTCTAGTATTCTCAAATACCAAGTACCTTTACGTTCACAGACATCAACCCAACACTCCACCTATGCAAACTTATCCAATTCTAGCCATATGAATTTACATTTCAATTTTTACATCACATATGCACTGATGTTCAAATGAATCATAGTATCAAGTAAAGGACTATCTAGATCATTTTTAAGGTTAACCTTTAGTTGTTGTTGCATTCTTGTTGTTGTTGTCAATTGAGAGAGAATCGAGGTGAAATAGCCAAAGCAAAGGTCTATTCCCTAGGCCTTTATTACATGGATGTTCTACATATCAAAATTGTTGCTTAAAGCTGTAAACAACAGGTAGTCACTAGTAAAGAAAGGTTCCACATCATTTGCATTATAAAATTAACTCACCTGTAGTGTGATCAAATCCTGGTCCCGTATCAGACGAACTTGTAAATCCTTGAGCTCTTTTCCAATCAAAATCATCACTTTGATCTTGATACCAATTACCGAGATCAGTTTCAAAATTGTTTCGTTCTTTGAAATTCTTGCAAACACCTTGTTTCTCATCACTGTTATCACCACAGTCATTAGAGAAATCACACATCTACAAAAACAAAAAATTCTTAGGAATCAAAATGTCGAATGAAATTTTCTGGCAGCTTTACAGGAACAAATTATGACCAAATTCAGCAAAAAAGAAACTACATAAAATAGAAACAAATCATTGCAAGAACACTGACCATTCAGTACATTCAGTGCTTAAAGTAAGAGCAAATAATCACGGTGGAGGAGCGAATTTTGAGCATTGCTTCAAGCTGCAAAGCCTGAAGCTTAAAAATCCTTCCTCCACAGTGATTATTTGCTCTTATTTCAAACACTGATATTTATTATTATTTTGAAGAAAGCTCCATGACACTGTGTAAAATGGGAATAAATAATCACTATGGAGAAGTGATTATTAAACACAACTTCGAGCTATCAAGACTGAAGCTGTGTTAAAAATGTCTTCTCCACAGTGAATATTTGCTCTTATTTTGAAAACTGTCATGACAATACTTACTTTTGATGGATCTATGCAAGCACCATTATCACATCCAACCTGTCTAAAATTACATATTCCCAGTGTAGGTGGGAATGAACAGTTTGTGAATTTGATGTCATCAACAGCAACAAAAGTCTTGTATCCTTGGAATTTCAGCCTCCAACCTAAAGGTAGCAGCTTTTATATATACTCTTAGGATATGGGGGTATTGAATCACACATATTTAAAGTTCACACATATTTGGAGTTATCTAAAGGTGAGGAACTTGCTGTTCCATGAAGCCACAGTCCGTGTGATATTCAACAAAATTGTAGTATTATTTAGAATATTAGTCAATACTTGTATTTTACTTGATTTGAGTTTCTTTGGTGGAATTTTAGAGATGGTTCAACATGTTATAAGCATTAATAGTTGATTTCTATTTGGTGGAAAATTCCGCAAGAAAGTCAAAAGATGACATTCCATTGGTAGAAACCACACTTCAACGTCGAAAAGAGACCATTCTGACATCTAGATGTTAAAATGTCAAAATGGCATCTTTTGATGTGTCTTTTCGATATTGGTACATGTCAATTTCTACCAATGGGATGTCTTCTTTTGGGTTTCACGCAAAATCTTCTGCCTAAAGGATATGAACCTTTAATGGGTATTATTAAAAGATCTCTGATAAATAAATAGTAAAAATACAGTGGTTGAAATAAGAGCAAATAATCACTGTGTAGAAGTGATTTTTTTGAGATAGCTTCAGGCTTTGTAGACTGAAACTATGCTCCAAAATCACACCTACACAGTGATGATATATATTTACTTCGGCCACTGTATTATTGACTTAAAAATTACAGAAAATAATTGTAAATTTGTTTCATTTTTAAGGTTGATTTCTATCAGGCAAAATATTTGCAGCAAAAGCCAAAAGAAGTCATTCCATTGGTAGAAATCGATGTCACACCATGTGTAGTATTGATTTCTACCAATCGAATATCTTTTGGCTTTCCGCAGGAATTTTTCACCTTCCTCATGAAAATCATCCTTTAAAAGAAATATTGCAAACTCTAAAGAACAAAAGCTGTACCTGCTGGTCGATTTCCTAGACCAACCCATCCCTTCTTCCATTTCTTGTTGTTACGAGTAGGAAGCGATTTGTACCACACAACTGTATCAATTGCCTTCTTATTGACATCTTGTTGATGTGATACTCTGAGATAGCTGTATACAGTATTGCTTGAATAATAGTAGAATTCTAGTACACACTGAGCATTGGTAGCCGATAATGCAGGACTTTCCATGATAGCTGGAGTACCGGATGAACCTGAACCGTCAACAGACATAGCAAAGAAACCTAAAGAAAGAAACGCTTATTCTTAGCGATCAAGAACAGTGTGGCAAAGGTGTACTAAAAATTCAAATTTAAATTCAAAACAACTCAGGACAGAAATAATTCACAATCACAATATATTTTTAATACTATGGCCGGTCAACACAGTATTATATCAACATTAAAAATACTGACGTTTGATGTCTTAGACATCCTGTTTGATGTCCTAGACATAAAAACAGTGTCTTTTAATGTTGATTAAATATTTTATACCAACCTGGATATCATCGGCAAGCCCGAAAAAAACTGCCAGACATCTTGAGGACTGTTTTTTAAGTTTAGTTTTCGGTTTAAAAGCTGAACACTACATTCAAATAAATGCTCCACCACAGGTGGATGTCCAGTAGTTATATTCAGGCTTGATCAAGTGATTCAGCAGTACTTAACATAAGACTAAACAATCACTGTGGAGGAGGAATGCTTGAGCATAGCTTCAGGTTATAAGCTCAAAACTATACTCAAAAATCACTTCTCCATCGTGATTATTGTTCTAGTTTAAGCACTGTAAGGCATATACCTTTAGTATTATTATTTGTGTGATCCATAGTTGGGCCATTCTTTGAGCCATCAGTTAACGGAGCAGACCGCTGCATTTCATATTTACCAACACTATCATCTATGTAACCACAGAAATCGTTTTCAAAATCGCATGGACCTAAGAACAAATTGAGAAAAAACACATTAACTTTGGTATAATAGAATTGTCATTCTCTGTGTTTTGTGTCTAATAGAAATCTGAAAGTCCAGTTAAATCCCTATGTTTACAAATAAATTATTTTCCATCAAACATATTCATAATAACAGCAGCTGTCATTGAAAATCTTAACGAATTAACTAGCTGCATATGAACCTTATATGATTTCTTTCAGGCATAAAAGCACTATCTATGAAGGAGTAAAAAAAATACGAACCACAATGCAGTTCATCAAGACCATCCGAACAATGCTTCTTATAATCACATTTATTCTTTCTAGGGATACACTTTTTGTCCTTAATACAGTAGAATTGGTTGCCGTTACAAGGCGATACTGTAGGTGCAGTAGTCGTTGTTGGTGCAGCCGTTGGAAGGGATCCAGTAAAACGCTGACAACCAACAAAAGAAATGTCATCAATAGCAATATCTCCTTGATAGCCAGATCCTCTTTCAACTTCCAAGATGACCTAGCAACAAATTAACTAGAGAATTAAGAAGGAGCAAAACACAGCAAGAATGTCCAGGTGGTCAAAATAAGAGTATATATTCACTGTGGATGAGAGATTTTTGAGCATAGATTCATACTTTATAACCTTAAGCTATGCTAAAAAAATACTCCTCCACAGTGATTATTCTTAATTTAGTTACTGAGTCCCATAGAAATCAATCAGCTTGCAATCTCAATGCCGCAAAAATCAAACCTTTGGATTTTCAGAGTCCTGCTGTGGGTTCTCTTTCAGATTATTAGCATTTCTCATACATAATCACAGTTTCAAAAAGCAAATATTTGAGCTATGATGGAGTGTGTTAAGTCAATTAGCTTGCAATTGATTCAGCACTCTTCCCTTGATGACCTTCTCCAAATTTCTTTTTAAAAATAGATACTTTGATGAAATAAATCTTGAATAAAGAATTCAACGTCTTATATCAACAAGCTTGCAATGATTGGTTACTTCGCTAAGAAAAACCAATCTCTTCTCTTCTCTACAGACAATAAGCTGGGGATTCCCAGTAGGCAAAAACCTGTTTAAAGTAAACGGTAAAGATGCTAGAATGTCTTTACTGCAGATTTCGAAAAGGTTTTGACTTACTGGACTACTCCCATTCACAATAAAAATTACCTGGAAAGGTTTGTCATTAGACATCCTGACAGCTTTTCGAACCCAATAATTACCAACTGTTTCATTTCTAGTCCAAACAGTAGTTTCAGGGCCTGTCAAAGAAGTTCTTGTTTTGACACTGAGTCTACCAATATGATCTCCAAACATGTGATAATAGAATCGCATAGTACAAGATACACCACCTGATGCTTGTATAAGTCCTGAACCTATTCGAGCTTTGTCGCCTTTCTTTTGATACGATGATTCAGAATATATGTAGTAACCTAAATAGAACAAGTTAAATTGTACAAGAATATATAATTATGTTGTAAAAGACAATAGACCTATTCACAAATACATTAAAATGAGGCATTGGCTGCTAAAAGTAGAACTTGGTGCAATGCAATAACTTGCAGTTCCTACACAAAGGGGAAGTTATTGCATTGTAACAAGTTCTATTTTGAGAAGCCAATGCCTCATTATCATGTATCTGGAATAGGTCTATAGCAAATGAAGTTCACTTAATGTATCAAATCATCATTGATTATTTGCAAATTTGTATTCTAAAAAGGAATATTTAGGTCTTAAACTTGTTGAATCTGCTAGGAAATATAACATTCAAAAGTTTGATTAAATCTCGGCAATGGTTTTTGCACATAATATTCTTTTAGTTTTAATAATGTGGCTTTTTTGTTTGTAGTTCTTAAAATATATCTTGTTTCGTGAATTTGAACGAAGAAATACTGTAAATTGATTGCCTGAAACTTTTACTCTATGAAGTCATATTAGTACAATTCAGTCATTTCAATGCATATGCTCATCAGTCTCAGTAAAATACATTCTTATGTTGACAGAACCATCAAATTATAATAAAAACAAACGTGATACCTGAAGTGGTTCCGGTTGTATGATCAAACATGGGTCCAGTGCCACCAGAATCAGTTAATCCTTTCGATCTTGTAAAGTCAAATTGATCATCCTTCAAATTTGTCCAGTAACAAAAACCATATTCAAAGTTACATCTAAAAACATAATATGAATATACAAAATGTATCATTATTCTTACTTCCTCTTTAACATGTTATTTTGGTTCCATTCTTTATTACTTACAAAATTTAAAAACGACTATACAACGATTTAAAAACATTGAGTATGTGTATGAATATTGTCTTCATGCTTTATTACAGTTATAAAGTGCCAATATAAATCATTAAAAGAATTTTGGAATTCTAAACAACACTTGCCACTTATTATATCAAGGCGTTAAAACATCAAGTTGATTATTATTTTACACAATTTCTTATAACAATAGTCACATCCCTTCACTGTGCTTTTAAAATATCTGTTTGTATTTATGACAGCCATCTTTTCTTTTTAATTATTTATTTCTCGTTGTGAAAAATTTCAAATATGAATTTCTAATGGTTTCTGTGAATAAGTTATAGATAAACCCCCTAAATTCGTTATTGCCAATTAAGAACATTACATGTGAAAAGTACCGTCAGATAAAGCTACGCCGGAAAATCGGTCTTTCCGTTGGATTTTGCCAATTTCGGAAAAAAACGTTTAAGACAATAATACAATTTGTACATATTTGGTGGTGAATTCAAAATTATGAAATTCTAGATATTCTTTGCATTGAAAAATCATGTAATAGTTTCCTAAGCTAGGAAACTTGCACTCAATAGTAAAATATATTAGATTCTATCACACTATATTAACCAATCAATTTGCATAGAATCTCTCTAAGTTGGCTATCTCTATTCTAAATTCCTCTCTACGTCAAATAATTATTGCTGTCTCTTCAAATCTCCTATAGAAACTATATTAGAAACACCTACACAATTTAAATGTTGTAACCTCCCTGATTCAAACAGATCTCTCTGTTACGATTGAAACCTTTCGAATTCATAGTTGTATATATTTAAAATTGATTTTTTCTACCTCCAAATTACTCTTGTTTTTTTCATTAAGTATATAATTCTTGGCAACTGGCATGACTGATAATTCAAACATTTACACTCTCAAACGCCTTCTTGATTTCCTTGAAGCAGGTTAAGTTAACCATTTGTATAACTCAAACTTCTTGAGTAGATTTATAAGTAAGGCATGTGAACTGTGCAATGACATTTAAAGCTTTCATTTTTGTTACGTCTTTTACCAAGAACCACTCTATACCAAAGCCTCCCTAATTCTGCCACTCCGAATTAGAGAGGCTCTACTGTATTTTTTGCATTTTTATAACTAAATATAACTAACGATAGAGCATTAAAGAGAAGTTTGGAGCATGCTATAGTGAGAGAGTGATAATGAAATCTGTGAGACAAATGCAATTTACCTGTAAGGATATTGCCAGTATGGACAATTTTCTTCATCACTGTTATCACCACAATCATCAGTGTAATCACACATGCGACCGTAAGAGATACATGCTCTTGTAACTGCACAACGCCAATACCAGTGTGTATAACAATATTTAGCTGGTTTAGGTAATGGACAATTGTTGAATTTAATATCGTCCAATGCAATGTCACCTTGATAACTTCGTGATCTTTCGGCTCTGAATTTGATTTGGAATGGCTTCACTTGACGGTTAATATAAATAGTAGCTTGAAGCCATTTATTACCTAAGCAGAATAATGTTAACATACTTTACTTCCGAGTAGTAATCAGAATAAGACACAACGCTGGCAATAAGAACAAAGAATAATCAATGTAGAGGAGTGATTATTTGACATTAAGTTCTTCCAAAGTAATTATTTTAAGAAAATTTAACAAATAAATATTAAAAAAGTCAAAGGCAATGCCTGGGTAAGAACATCAATAAAGAGACAGATTAATTGTACCTTGATTTCCTCTTTCGGTCCATAATTGTGTTAAACGATCTCCATTTAGTATGTACACTGACAGTTCACCAATTGAGGTGCCATACATGTGATACCAAAACGTCATTGTACATGTTGCTCCTGATTGTATAATCGTTGGACCTTCTAATGTGGCAAGGGCATAATTTTGACCACGTGAGGCTTCGACATATGTGTAATAACCAAGTCCATTTCCTATAGAAGTGAAAGCTTCAATCTATACTACAGGAATATTAAGCGACTCTTTAGCCTAACTTACATAAAAAGCAAAAAGTTGCTCAAAGTCAGCAGCAAAGACCCTAGAGCAACTTTACTCAACATTGTTCTAGTATCTTTACTGCTGACATTAAACAAGTTTTGGCTCACTGAGTGAGTCAATTTATATCAAACTGGGTTTTCTTAAATCTGATGTAAACAAATATAATAGAGTATTCCTATGCATTACTAAAAATAGATGTCAGACATCATCTATAGACGAGTGTTTTTCAGTATAGTTTTCAGCTTTTCAACTGAAAACAATGCTAAAAAAATGCTCCACAAGTGATGTCAGGCTTGCTACGGCACATACCTTTTGTATGATCTACTGACGGTCCAGTTCTATAGGAGCCTGTACTTCCACGCTGTCTATTCCAGTCAAATACACCTTTACTGGTATCTTTCCAAGTACATAAACCTAGAACAAGATTAGTTTTATTAATATAATGGTTAAACATTAATATCCACTGGGCAAAGAATTTGCTGTGAAATCCAAAATAAAACACTCTATTGGTAGAAATTAACATCACGCAATGTGTGACATCAATTTCTACCAATGTTCTTTTGGCTTTCATAGTAAATGTTTTACCGAGAGGAAATCGACATTAAGATGGCAAAAATTATTACTGATTAAAGAAGCAATCAATTAAAAGCTTGTTGACAAAACATACTTTAACTAAATTTTTCCAATGATAACTTCTTTTAAGAGCTGATTACATGGAAGAATTTCAGCCCAGGGCAAAATTTCAGGTTTTAGCCTGGACTGACAATTCCACCTTGGCTATTGCTAGGCAGGTTGAAATTTTCAGCCCGGGGAGAAAAACTCAGCTTGGACTGAATTTTTTCTAATGTAATCTCATTTTGCAAAATATAAACATTTTTGAATGTAACAACACAAAATTTCAGATCGGTTAAGATTTTGACTGGGCTGAAATATAATCACTAAATCTGCCAAAATTAAATTGATGACTTCCAACACAGATATTACAATTCTACCCATTTAATAAATTTGCAATTGAATGGTTTCTTCACTTTCATTTTACAATGTCAAGATTTAATGTATAACACATTTCTTATGATGAAAACATAATTATGGATGCTAAGATTATATTATTTCATGTTCTGTAAAGTATAAGATGCATACCATTTTCAAAATCACATCCATCACATCCATCTTCATCGGTGTTATCTGTTGGATCAGTACCTTGTGCACAGTCAGGATTAAAATCGCAAATTTTGTTGCTTGGAATACATTTACCATCTTTACATTTACGTGCACATGGATTCACGGTTGGTGGAGGTGCCGGTGCTATAAAATTGAAATATTAATATAAAATATCTATGCTTAATACTTAAAAAAGAATAATCACTAAAGGAATTTCTGAGTATAGCTTTTAGCCTGAAACTGTAATTAAAAATAACAACTTCACAGTGATTCTTATTTCAAGGGGAAGTTTACAGGCTATGTGTCAAAAATTACTTGTGTAGGGTTGAATATACTAACAGTTTTGTTAAAAATAACTGCAAGAAGAGTGGCATATCTTGGATACTTTAACCAATCAATAGCATCGGTCACAACTTTTTACTAACTTTGATCTAGGATAATACTACTGCAAATGTAAATGTTTATCGTTTTGCAGTATACTAAATTACCATGTGACTAGGTACAGTTTTCATTTTTTACATAGGTCAAAATAATAGTAAATGATCACTGTGGAGGAGGGTTTTTTGAGCATAAATTCAGGCCTGAAGCTGTGTTAGTCACTCCTCTGCAGTGATTAATGCGACTACTGAAACTTATTCCAAGTCAACAATCTTGTGATTGGCAATCCTCAAAATAAACTTTGTAATGCAAGAAAATTATTCGTTCTTATTTCCAATATAGATTCAATTAATTTTTTAAACCAATGATGGTTAGCAATTGTGGTACTGTACCACAACGACACTTATATTTTCCTTACCTATGCATAAACCTTGTGTGATTGTTCTTACCTGCACACAAACCTTGTGTGATTTTAATATCATCAACAGCAATATCGGACTGGTGAGTTATTCCTGATCCAACTTCTGCTTCAAACACAACCTAGATTTAAGATTTTTTCTGTCAATACATGTGAGAAATGTAGCGTTACTTTCTCAAGCAAAAATATACATATCAATTTATAACAGCATAATGTTGTCAAAACAATATCGATTAGGTATTGAGTGTCAATTGTATGCACTCTGGTACTTACTTGGAAATCATAGCTTGATGTAACGTTTGCTTGTCCATATATCCACTTGTCATCATGATTTCCTTCTTCTACAAATTTAGTATAATATAAAAATCTTCCTCTAGAATATTTTGAAATGAATCTATAAAAGAGAATATGTTAAAATTGTTTCTTTATTTCAATGAAATGTTTACAGAATTATTGGCATGGAGCCATCTCCAAAATTCGTTTCCAAAAGCAGATATTTTAGCAGCTTTAAAGAAGTCAAAATCAATGAATCTGAGAAAAATTAATCTATGATGAAGAGTGTTAAGTCAATGAGCTTGCAATTGATTGGTTTCTTCGAGACAAAGAAACCAATCAATTGCAAGATCATTAATTCAGCACTCTTCCCCTGGTAACGAAGAGTATTAAGAGTAGTTTCGAAAAGATCTTGGAATGACAAGCATATGGGAGCTGATTGTATGATAGACTGAACTAGTTTGAGAAAAGATGTTGTGGCAGCAGTGTGATCGGACGAGATGAGAATGAGATGAGAATTTATACACAAATTAAATTTTAATAAATACCTGGATTTTACAAACAAAAATAAAATAAAGAATTACCTGGTTTTTACACGTAATGCACCTGCTCCATTACCAAACATATGGTACCAAAATTCAACACACCATCTATAATTTGGATTTACTTTAAATTTCTCACTCATAATTCGTCCAATAGCTCCTTTCTTGGCAGGATATGAAGCCTCTATGTACAAGTAATGACCTGTTAAGAAAAAGCAACAGATAATATTATTGTTTCCTGAATCAACAATCCTTCAATTGATTGACTTCTTTGTACCGAAGAAACCAATCAATTGCAATTTCATCGACTTAACACTCTTCTTCGTAGATTAATCGTTCTTAAATTTATTGATTTTGACTTCTTTAAAGCTGCTAAAATATCTGCTTTTTGAAACAAATTTTGGAGATAGCTCCTCACCTTTGAGCATAGCTTCAGACTTTCTACCTAATTAAATCAGAACATCGTGGATTGATCTATTACCAAATTACTGAATCACATAGTTACTGAATCAACAATCTTTCAATTGATTGGTTTCTTTCTACAGAAGAAACCAATCAATTGCAAGTTCATTGACTTAACACTCTTGTGTGTTATTGACTCATTAAAGGTCTCCGTACCTGATCTCAAACCAGTTGTATGATCAACAGATGGTCCAGTATTAAAACTAGGTGTAGCGCCACTATAAACCAACCAATCAACTTTGTTATCAGGCATATTTTCATAACCACAGGCGTTGTGTGATTCAAAGTCACAATCACCTTTAGGTACACAAGCTCCTCGATGGAAATGAATATCATCAATAGCTATATCTGAATTGAAATCGGCACCACGAATAGCTTCAAAAATGACCTAGCAGAAAAAAGTATTAAATTTGAATGCACAACAACAAAACATACCATAGAGTTTACTATAGTACATAACAACAAAAATATACCTAATACAAACTTCTAAACAACATCTTCAAATAAAATCATTTCTTTATTCATTTTCCGTATTTTATCTTATTTCTCTGAATATAAACGCTTACCTGTATTTCAAATGCTTTTAAAGCACAAGGGTTTCACAAAAATATGGTAAAATATGGAAAATGAATACAGAAATGATTATGTTTGAAGATGTTGTTGTGTAAAGGTTTGTGTTAGTATTTTAATAATTTAATTCTACCTCACACCAGTCACCAATCCTGCTGGTTATAAGTGTGAAACTCTAATTTACAGTGTTTCTTGTGTCCTGTATAATGAATTATTAAATGTAAACTAAAAATACAGGGCATTGAATATAAACTCGTAGAAAGTATTCTAATATTTTTCGCGATTTTTAATCTTTCCAAAGATTTTCACATATGTCTTTTTGTCAATCTATTAGCCTATACAAAGTACCCTAATATCAAATATAAAATTAGTGTACTGGCATACATTGGTATAAATATCAGAATATTGTTGTCATACAAAATAACCATCCACTATTACCTGTGAATGAGTGTACCAAACCTAACACTACTGCTTGCAACAGTTATTGAAATATCTTACCTTCCAGTTTTGACTATCTTCAACAACAGTGATCAGTGCTCTTTCCCACTCATTTCCTTGTTCACCAGTTAATGTCCAAGCTGGTTTAGGATCAATGGTTTTACCTCTTCGTATATAAACATTCAACGTACCAATCCCGGTACCTCGCATATGATAGTAAAATTCCACACATTGACCTTGTGTTGGGCCTCGAGTAAACCATTCAATGCGGGCTTTATCTCCTGGAATACGTGGGTATGATCCTTCTATGTACATGTAGTTTCCTGAAGAAAAACCATGATAACAATGTTTTAATGTCTAGATATTAAAACTTTCTTTTCAATACTGATAAGATGTTCTATTATCTGTAAGTAGCTTTTATAAGATAAAACTAATGTGAAGAAAATACTATCTTCACAATAGAAATATTACACTGTCTATCTTCTCGCTTGCATCCACACTAAAACCAAATTGGTTGCGTATCCACACGTTAATTGATTTTTCGATCTTTAACAATACAATGGTTTCTTAATAGGCATTAGCTGACATTTTCAACATAATTCTTTTTCTACTATCCACTTCTGAAACCAGTTTCAAAAAAATGCGGCTACAAAATCAGTTTCAATTGTTTTCAGGTAGACAGACCATAGAAACTGCAACAACAAAAACAAATATGCGACAAAATCATTTTAGCGTGGATGCAACCTAATTCTTTTATAGGAAAAATCTGTAAAAGAAACCCAGGTTCAAAGTGACAATATTAAGGAACTAAAACTAAAACATTGAGGCTGAAATTGTATTAAATTTTAAGAAACACTCGCAAGCCAAGCAAAAATTAAAGTTTCTTATAAAAAAAAGCGCATAATAATTTAAACTCAATTGCTTACCGTATGCCGTTTCGTAAGTATGATCCTGGTAAGGTCCTGTTGCATGACTAGTCGTGTTACCATATCCTAACTGCCAATCAAAATCATCAGAAGCATCCTGGGTCGCTCCACAGAAATCGTTATTCTCAAAATCGCAGAACACTACAAAAGTAGATAAACTTGTAATAGAAATAATATTTTTATGAAACGATGCATTGATATCTCTATCAAAGTTGCAAAGAGTGACTCTCCACCTCATATTTTCTTTACATTTGTTCAATGGTATGATGCAAGCCTGAATATAACTGCTAGATGATAGACATCACCTGTGGCGGAGTGCTTCTTGAGTATAGTGGTTAGTTTAAAAGCTGAGCGCTATACCAAAAAAACGCTCCTCCACAGGTGATGTCCAGCAGTTGTATTCAGGCTTATGGTGTGATTTGTATAGATTTTATACTTTTTCCAATGAGTTCTTTTCAGGTCTTCAATATTTAGCATTGCCACAAGTAAGGCTAAGAAACATATATCAAACTCTAACTGTCAATTTGTCTCAGGGACAAAGACTTATATGTTATATGTCAACAATAACAATAGTAGAATAATGTTGAATGGCTGTTTAAAACTATTGTTATTACTAATAGAAACAATAACTGGTCACTACAAAAATTAAACTGCACGTGTCAATCTCATGAGATTTGGAAAGTGTTCAGATACCACCATAAAAATTTAAAACTGAAATACGTTCAGTGTTCTTAATGCTCTTGGCTCCAGCAGAAAAAAAGAAATAAACTTACATGTAGGTGGGCAAGGTCCATTAACAAAGCCAACATCATCTATCGCAATATCACCTTGGTAACCAGGACCACGAACACCTTCGAATGCAATCTAAATATCATATTAATAATAATTCTGTCACAGAAAAATGAAAAAAACACACTATGTTCAATAGGTTTTATTCTTTTTGAGTTAATTGAACTAAAAAGCAAATAACGCTAGTTATAGAGAACATTTCCTTATGCTTCAGAAAATGTATACTTTTGGAGGGAGAAAGGTTAGTTTTTAAGATATTTATAAATTACTAGATATCTGTTTATAGGTTTTACATCACTCTTAAAAAAAGTTCTCTAATTTTAGATTCTAGCCCATATCTACAAGCTTCATTTTCATAAATATAGATGATATCTAATCCAATTTAAAACATGTAGCTCAGATACAACATTATAAATAAATTGTGATCATACGCTCAAAATAGATGAAGTATCGTAAGCTGTAATCATACACTCAGTTAAGTATTTACATGTCCAAATCCCCAATGCAAAATGTCCTAAGTATTAAAATAAAACCCTGTATAATTCTAAATGTAATACTAACTCTGCATTCAAATGATGTATTGCCATACGTGTTAATATACAGTCTGTATTATGAAACTATACAAGTCCCTATTCGGCAGACTTTCATACAACCTACAAAAAATTCATACCTTGAAAGCTGGAGTTCTTGGTACAGCCAGTTGTGCGTATACCCAAGAATTAACAATAGATCCAGTCCTCTTCCATATTGGATCTTTAGGAAGCATCTTTGTTTGTTTATAATATAAGTTAAATGATCCTACATGTTGTCCGTACATATGATAGTAAAAGCGTACACATACTTTAGCTCCACCAGTTGGGAAATTAATAAATGGTGTTTCCAGTATAGCCGTGTCATTAGCTTTCTTGTAAGATGTTTCAAGGTAAGCATAATAACCTGAAAAAATACAAAATAAGATAAATCACTCGGGTGGAATAATATTACAATGGATTGATTTCTTAATACAGTGTTGATGACAACACTCTGCATTAAAATAGATTTACACTAAGCAAAAGAATTTCACGAGAAAGCCAAAATAAGACATTCTATTGGTAGAAATTGACACCCATTTATACTGGAATGTCTAAGAAATCATCTGCATGTCTGTGGAGAAGTGTGTAACATTAAATTCTGATCAAAATGGTTAGCTCATTTAAGCAACAAATCACAACAGTGGTGTTATGTTTATTCAACACCATCTCAAAAGTTTTTGTTAAAAGCAAGTATTTTAATAGATTTATACTATGCAGAAGGGGATTAGGTCAACAAACTTGCGATGGATTCGTTTTTTCAATATGAAGAAACCAATCCACTACAAGGTTGTTGACTCAACACTAGTATCATATTGGTTCCTTACCATTCCCATTCCCAAGCGTATGATCAGCTGTTGGTCCAGTTCCCCAACTTCCGGTAGACCCTTTGTGTCTCAACCAATCATACTGATCTCCTTTCACATTAGTAAATCCACATAAACCTTTTTCGAAATTACAATCATATTTTGAGGGAGGTGGTGTAGTTGGTGGTGCAACGGTAGATGGGAAGTCTGTTGGCACGCTTGGATTTAAGTAACATTTGAAACCACTGGCAACAGTATCATCATAGCAACAACCACGTTTTGCACAATAGTATTTGGATATTCCGTTATAACCACATTGAGTTCTAAGGATGACAGGAAGAGCAGCACAACTTCCCGGATGTTGGAAACAATAAGGTACATTTGGAACAGAATCATCCCAACAACAACCGTAAGAAGCAACACATGAACCAGCTGAAATTGATCCTGGTCCACAAGAAGCACGTAAAGTTGGCTTTACTGATGAACACATGCCAACACAATTTCCATTAGTAATTTTTAAATCATCTAACGAAATATCTCCGGTATAACTTGTTCCATGTACTGCTTCAATAATAACTTGGAAATCAACTTGTGAATGTAATCCTACTTCGCCACCAATCCATTTATTGCCTTGATTACCTGTGATTGATTTCATGATATGTGATGTCTTTGCATCTTTCATCCAAATGTTTAACGAACCTATTCCATAACCATTCATATGATACCAAAATGATAAACATTTGCCTCTTGTTGCTTGGAAAATCTCACTTTGTAATTGTGCTTTTTGTCCTTTACCAATGGTGGATACTTCAATGTATGCATAAGTTCCTATGGAATAATAAAACAAACCATAATGAGCGATCTCCAAATTTCGTTTCAAAAAAGGAGATATTTTAGCAGCTTTAAAGTAGTCAATTTTAATAAATTTGGAAAAATTAATCTACGATGAAGAGGGTTAAGTCGGCAAGCTTGCAATTGATTGGTTTCTTTGGTAATCAGTTACAAGATCGTTGATTCAGCACTCTTCTCATAACAGAAAAGCTATTTCCCCTTGCTATGTTGTTAGTAAATGAGAAATTCATTCTCTAATATTGTACCATTTAGAAAAACAAAACATAAAAATCTGTTTATAAATGATGCAGTCACGTGAATTTACATGTGTAAAGTTCTTCAAGTTCTCTTTGAAATAGACTTTACTAGTTGTCGTTCTACCAGTGTCCAAAATAAGAGTCACTGTGGAATTGAGATTTTTGAGTCTAGCTTTAAGCTACAAAGTCTGAAGCCATGCTCAAAAATCACTTCTTCACAGTGATTATTTGCTCTTATTTCAATCAATGTAAAGCACCAAAAAAACTCTCTCCTAACATTTCCACTAATAAGCCCCCATATATATACCTGAAGGCTTATGCGATCAACCCAGGGACTTATTCGAGTAGGGGGCTTACCTATAAAACACTGTGTCAGCGGTCTTATTTGAGTATGAGTGGTTAAATGGAATTGGAGGCATAATCGAGGATTTATGGTATGAGTTTGTATAAGACAAGTCGATTAATGTAAGTGAGTATTTACACATACCTAATGCATTTCCTACAGTATGATCAGTAACTGGTCCAGTACCAATTGATGGTGTGGAGCCACTTCCTAATTCCCAATCGAAGTTATCATAACCAGTTTTATTCTTTGCATTAGGTACTTGACTCCATGTACAGAAACTCTTTCCTTCAAAATCGCATGAACCTATAGAAATTTAACAAACAAGTAAAAATTTGAAATAATGTACTGATGGAAATAAAACACAAATTTTACAAGAAAGAGAAACCTGAAAGAATGTAGTAGCATATCATAACCGGATAAAAACTGTTTCCCAAAGAACCCGTGGTTACATCAATACTTGATATAAGAACATGTACTATGATAAATAATTAAAAGATTTATTTGTTCTTACTTCAAGCCATGCAGATAGGAAGCGAAACTATACTTTCAAATTCTTACCAGGTGCTGGACATGGTGAATCCTGAATATAAACATCATCAATGGCAATGTCACCTTTGTAACTGCTACCAACTATTCCTTCAATGTACAACTAAACAGAGAAGAAATTTTGAACGGTCAAATTCATCCAGAGAAATTGAGCACATTATCATTTGCAAAGAAGAATGTTACGTTCTAACTTGAATTTGACTGGTTTCATCAGTACTACAATAGAACTGATCATGTGAATCTTACATAACCAACCATTTAAGTTGAGAAGATAACTTACAAACAACATGTCTCAACTCAACTCGTCTCCAACGAATAGGAAAAAGTTCAAATACCAAAACAATAGTACATCAAGACCATAGCGGCAATGAATTTCGCAGAATTTCAGGAAAGTGAGTTTATTCAAAACAAAAACATAACATATGCTGAAAACTTGTTCTGCAAATTGTCAACATTTGTTTTACATTTGTGCTCACATTCACTATGCTACACTTAAGTTGTTATGAGCTAAACAAATTCGGCATGCAGGACCGCGAATAAAAATAGCTAAAAAGTTGAAAAAGTTAGCACAACGAATAGCGAGATATAAATTTCAACTTTTTGAATTACCTCCATACCTAGATGAAAAAGGTAAGATATATTTCAACCTTTTCAACTATAAATGTATGAAAGAAACGAACAGTTGAGTGCATCAGTTGAAGAAAAATGAAAACAAGATGTTGAATTAATTGTATTGTAATGTCTAGTGCTTTTCTATGCATGCGCATTTTCCGTTCTGTTTCAGTTACGTGGAAAATGTTCAGAAGGGAAAAAATGGCCTTTATTTACTAAGTTGGAGTAAACATAAAATCAATACCCTAAATTTTGAAGTACTTTTAACTGTTACTCGTCCATGTCTCCATACATTTCCTTGATCACCAGTTTTATTCCACACTGGTACTGATTTAACACTATTTAAATAAATATTAAATGCGCCAATGTGTGAACCATACATATGATACCAAAAGTTGAAACAACTTCCAGTTTTACTTGCAGGATATTTTCGACTATATATGATGGCATTATCACCTTTTCTACGTGGATATGATGTTTCGATAAAGAAGTATGTACCTAAAAAAATGAAAACGTATCACTTTGAAGAAACTGAGCCGAGAGAAATGAGCAATCAAGTTGAGGAGGATGAATAAAGAATCAACTACAAGGCTGTCATCGTGCAGGGATACATGGTCAGTGATGTCTCTATATACTTTAAAAAGTATTTTGGAAAATCGAATTGGTAATCAATGTTAAAAAGACTTCATTCAACCATCTAGATGTGAAAACGTAGACGTCCCATATTCAAGGTAAGAAATATTTTAATGCATAGCCATACCCAATTTAGTTCCAGTTGTATGATCCGTCTTTGGTCCAGTCCCTATGGAAGGTGTACCACCATTCGATCGTTTCCAGTTGAATTTATCTCCCGACATTTGCTTCCAACCGCATCTTCCATTTTCAAAGTCACAATAAGGTGGCGAAGGACATCTACCATTAGTTAGGATAAAATCGTCTAATGAGATATCACCTTGATAATTAACTCCACGGATACCTTGAACTTCAATTTTAAATATGCCTTTAACTCCTCGAATGTTAACTTGTCCATGTCTCCATTGATTTCCTTGTGTTCCAATACGCTTCCAAATTCTATAGACAAAAACAAAATAGATGGTAACAAACAATTTAGTTAAAAGTAAAGGAGATTGGATTTTCAAAAACTAACATTGATCGGCTCAAACAAAAACTCTTTTGAGCGCCAGCTATTATTTTCTATCATACATTCGTAGGCAAATCAGCCTTCCTTATAGACAACATGAACGATCAACACCAGAAGTACTTTTGCTTCAGAACATAAAAGTTTACCTTGTTCTCCTTCCATTATTCAGAATCTTATAAACATAGAGTGAGTTGATATGTGCGCCATGCATATGATATGCAAATGTGAAACAAACTGCACCCAATGTTGGTCTGATCGATGGACTTGTTAAGATAGCGGTATCATTGGGTTTACGTGGATAACTGGCTTCCATGAATATATACTGACCTATAAATGTTTCCATAAAATTAGCAAAAAAGATTTTTTTTTCAAAATTACTCTTCAGCTAAACGTGTTTTCATAAATTTTCTAATTAACTACACGATACTTTTTTGTGATGAGAATTGATACAAAGAAGAGAGTACAGTACAAGCAAGTAAGACATTTAATAGCTAATGGAAAATTACAAGAGATCTATATATGAAGCTCCTTGTTCTATTTCTTTTGCTAAAATTTAATATATACAGATGAGAGAAGTGAATCAACAGTCTTGCAATTGACCTTTGCAGTGAAGAAATCGATAAATTCAAAGATAGTTGATGAGACAAAAACACTTTGCAGTTAGTTTATCCCACTTATTTACGAAAGCTTTAGTTTTTGACAAATAATTTGGCAACCATTCATTAAAGGTGTTTAAAGAAAATCCCTGTGGAGGAGTGATTCTTTAGTATAGCATCAGGTTTTTTATCTTGAAGCTACCCTCAAACATCTCTCCTCCTGGAACTTTACACTTATTTTTAAAACTTGCAATACAACATACCATTTCCACTAGTATGATCTCCTAACGGTCCAGTACCAGTAGAACCGGTCTTTCCCTTTTTAAGGGACCAATTGAAATCATCTTTACTAGACTGTTTCCATCGACAGAGACCACTATCAAATGTACAATTGCTATCAGCAGGTGTGATTGTTGTAGGGGGGAGAGTTGGTGGTTGAGAATCAGCCGGGATGTAAGTACATGGGTAGAAGTTGTTATTAAAACTGATGTCATCAATTGCAATATCACCTTGATAAGAAGTTCCTCGAATAGCTTCAAAGACAAGCTAGAAGAAAAAATTGAGGTCTTAAGATAACTAAGATAAAAACCTTTAACAGCTTTAAAAAAGGAGAACATCTTGAAAAGTTTGGAATAAATGCTGAACCAAACTAATTGATAACAAAGTGACTGCAAAATGGTAATATTGTGGAAAGCCAAATGTTTCATGGTTAAGGAAATATTTTTACACAATGACGTAAGGAGAACTATTTCCTTATGAAATGAATTAAAATGTTGGTCAAAAAGTCTTACCCTGTATGGTTTGCTACTATAAACAGGTACTTGTGATTGAATCCAGGCGTTGCCTTGATTTCCAGAATCAGTCCAAATTAGTTGTTCTGCATTACCAGGGCCTGTTTTTACATATACATTAAATTTTCCTACTGCTGTTCCGTACATGTGTCTATAGAACTGTAAACATCTTCCTCTTGATGCTGACGTTGGTTGAAATAGCTCACTGAGTAAACGAGCTTTATCTCCAACTTTTCTTGGAGATGATGCTTCAATGAAGAAGTAATGACCTGGATGAAAGATAAATTACCTGCTTATGTACAATCTTGGTTATAAATTATGAAAAAATTGTGAATTTTGACAAGTAATATACACTAATTCCGGTGGAAGTTTCTTTCTTAAAAGTATTCATATATTGTGCTATTTTTACTACAGCTTAATCTTTATGTTTTAAGTTTATTTTTTTGTACGATCTTAACGATATAAGTTGTATATTGATTCATGGAACATTTTCAATTTAACTTTATTTCATACTCTTTCAACTGGCAGGGTCAATGACAAGAGCAATGAAATAAATTTGTGCAATTAAGTATTGGAGAAGACACAATGGTAGATACAAAATGAAAGTATTATACCATTTTAAGAACAGCTTTTCGAGCTCTTTCATGTGATGTATTAATATACATCATACTATGAAGATAACACCATACTATGGTCATGTGACATTATAATTATTGGTGCTGTGACACCATAATCCTATCCTGCAATATCATTTCTAAAATTTATTTGATAATCCACCAAACAGTTTTTCGTGTAAATTTAACCACATTTATCACCCAAAATATAGTCCTTTGAGGAAATATAAGGGGATACATTTAGTACCCAAAAATAAGGTCATTTCAGGGAATATATGGGTAAACATTTAGCACCTGAAAATAAGGTCCTTGGAGGAAATATGCGAGTAAACATTTAGCACCCAGAAATAAAGTTCTTGATTATGTTCATGGAATTATCGGGAACCTTTTTTTAGATATAGATCAGATAAAATGATCTGAAACTGACCTGTCTTATCCTTCTTGGTATAATCAGTGCTAGGTCCTGTTCTCCAACTTCCTGTTCCACCAGAACCTCCAATCCAATCGAAGTCATCTTCTTTCTGTTCTTGCGTGTATGAACACATTCCAAAATCTTCAAAAGTACAATCGCCTGAAAAATATTGTTCAAGTAATTGTTTAAAAAAGGTCATCTTATTTTAGAGGAGGAAACTGATTTCTTTTTAAGTCATTATGAGCCTACATATATCATAAGCCTGAATATAACTGCCAAAAATCACCTGTGGAGGATTATTTGTACTAAGTACACACCTCCACAGATGATGTGCAGCAGTTATATTCATATTTGAAAATTGTTAACAAACAGAATTTATGACTGTTAACAAAGTCTGAATCTGTTGGACATCACCTGTGGAGGAGTGTTTTTTGAAAATACTCAAACCATACTCAAAAAAACTCAAAAACACTCCTTCACAGATGATGTCTGGTAACTATATACAGGCTTGGTTATCTACATTTTTGAAGAACATTTGACAACATTCATGCTTTAAGGAGCATCTCCAAAAGGGAATAGTGCTGAACCAACGATCTTGTAATTGATTGCTTTCTTCGTACCAAAGAAACCAATTAACTGCAAGATCGTTGACTTAATTCTGTTCATCATAGATTAAATTGATTTTGACTTCATTAAAGCTGCTAAAATATCTGCTTTTTGAAACGAATTTTGAAGATGGTTCCTTAGTTAGTAATTGGGACATATTTATTACAGATATAGAGGACTGTCTACTACAGAATTACATGTTACTGAAAAAAGTACTGAGTATTTTAGTATCATCTTAAAGAAAGACCATATGAACTCAAGTGAATCAGTCACCCAGGATTGGAAAATAGTTTCAACTATGAACTTTTTAAAGCTTCAGCCCAAATCATCATGATCACATTATTACCTCTCATCATAAGCATGGTTTTACTTTCGTTTATTAGGGAAAAAGCTTATTTTGTTTACTGAAATTACAGAATGATCACCTGGAATTTACAGAGTTTGTATGACCTTCAATGTCTAGTGAATAATTACCTGGTAATGGACATTCCCCATCACGTAGGAGGATATCATCAATCGCAATATCACCTGTATAACTTTTACCAACTGTTCCAACAAAAACAAGCTAAATATTAAATGATGAGAACGTATTGAACCAATATTTAAATAAATTTATAGCTTACAAGCACCAAAATTGATTGGCACTCTTGCATGATGTAACATTTGCGATGTCATTTTGAGAAATATAAACTGTTACAGTCATGAACGTAAAATGCAGACAGGAAAGAAAATAGACTATTTGATGAAACTCTTTGAGTTTCTATTACACTCATTCGAGCTTGGAAATGTGAATCAACATTGGATTAATATTTTCCTATCTTCTCTTCATAACATGTAGCCTATGTCTTTAGCTGCAAAAGTAAATCTGGACCTCTGTTTTTAATCTAGCAAAATCTAGCAAACAACCTATGACTGACCTATATTTAAATATTAGCAAAATGAAATCGTCATTATTAACCCTTTACTGCTTGATAGCTACTTTACTTTTAACAATTTTAAACAATACTGCAGCAAATGCTGCAGGATTGTTAAATATTATTCAAAGTAAAGGAGCTATTAGGCACTAAAGGGTTAATCATATTTATTCAAATGTGTGAATTTCTTATTATAATGTTGGTGCAAAATTGTCCTATATTCTTAGCGCATACCTGAAATTGTGTGGTTGATTTAACAGTCACTAATGCTGGGTGCCATCTATTACCCTCATCCATATTACGTGTCCATAATGGTGAATCAACTCCAGCAACACGAAGAAACAATGTAACATTTCCAAGTGTGGAGCCGTAAATATGGTACCAGAAAGTAAAACATTGGCCGGCAGTTGCTTGATATGATTTTGAAATCATCATAGCTCTTTCACCATATTTGCGTGGGTAAGAAGTTTCAATATATACATAGTGTCCTAAATGATGATAACAGGTTAGATTTATGGGTCAATCTTGAAGCTTACAATTGCATAAAAGAATATAAGAATATAAGAATGACCAGACACTTAATAGTTGTAATGGTCACATTCTTAGCTGAATATTGACCAAACATAGTGAATAAAGTAATAATGGTTTCATGAGAATATCAATGATAGGAGAGCATGCAGTTTAGAAATATTCCATTTTAAGGCAAAATCATGAATGTATGGTCGTATAAATTAATAATAACACAACAGAACTCTTGAAGTTAATTGGTTACTTCATAACGAAGAACCAATACATTTCAAGATCAATGACTCAGCACCCATTTTGACAGATAAACAAACCTAATGTTGTTCCAAGTGTGTGGTCAGTTGAAGGACCAGTTTTTACAGAGGGTGTCACAGCAGTTCCTATAGTCCAGTCAAAATCATCTTTATTTTTTTCTTCTGTCCATCCACACATTAATCCACTTCCATCTGAAAATTGAGCATTCTCAAATGTACATTCACCTATAACAACAAAAATTTGTAATTTTGTCCTAATAAGGGACCATCTCCAAAATTTATTCCCAAGGAAAGAGTGCTGAATCGACGATCTTGCGATTGATTGGAATTTTGAAATTGAAACCAATCAATTACAAGCTAGTTAACTTAACACTCTTCTTCATAGATTAATTTTTCTCAAAATGTGTATATTTACATTTACATTTAAATTTATTTTGGATATAAAGGATATAAAGCACTGAATGACCAATTGGATATAATGCACTGCATCTAAAGGGTTACTAATAATAATCTCACATAAGCATAGACAGTATTTGAAAAAGACATTACAAAATCAAATGACTTAGATTTAATTAATTTCTTTCCACCATCAACTAACTGAAAGATTGTCAGTAAAACACGCTCATTCATATCACTTTTAATCTTTTTCTTCTTAAAGATGATTTCTATTAGGTGGAACATTATGTGAACAAGCTCGACCACCGTGATTATTTACTCTTATTTCGAATACTGTTCTTGCCAAGTGTCGATTAATGAAACAAATTGCATTACTACTAATAATGAACTTACGTGGAGCAGGACAGTCACCAGTCTTGATTGTTATGTCATCAAGAGCTATATCACCAGCATAGCTTTTACCTCGTACTCCTTCGAAAACAATAGTAACAGACTGAACAGCAGATTTCGATCTAAATGCAACTTGCCCATGTTTCCATTCATCACGCTGAGTGCCTGTTCTACGCCATTTGAGATTACCAATGTTTGCCTAGATATTTTAATTAAATAAAACTAATGTTTCACAAAAACAGTTAAGAATATATGATGTGGAGAAAATCTGAGATTTATCTTTATGTTAGAGAATTCAGGTTTTCTTAGACCAAAAAAACGTCTGAATTAGTAGCAGTAATGGTAGAACTAAATCGGCATTCTTTTTTTCACAACAAACAATTATGCCTGTGAAATACTGTATAAAAATAAATACAGCGTGCAAAAACTTATTTAAAGGCAGCAGTTTTGCTAGCGTCTTTTATGTGGACTTTGAACTTGTTTTCGCCCATTGAGAAGACATTTACATGTACTTTAACTAAGAATATAATGAAAATGACGCTGTAATTCCTGTGCCATATAGCTTCATGATATGCTCAAACAACACACATCCACAGAGATTATTTGTTCTTAGGGATCATCCCCAAAATTCTTTCCCAGGAGAGGAGTGCTGAATCAACAATCTTGCAATTGATTTGTTTCTTCGTATAGTAGCAACCAATCAATTGCAAGCTATTTGACTTGACACTCTATTTCCAACATTACGCTACTTACACCAGTGTCGTACACATTCAATGTCCCAACATGAGGTCCAAACATATGATACCAAAAACTAAGACAGATTCCTTGTAAGTTCATTGGTATACCCTGTCCAATCAACCAAGCAGTATCATTTACTTGTGCCGGTACTGAGGCTTCGATATAGACGTAATAACCTTGATCTGACTTTGTAGTGTGATCACTAGTTGGTCCAGTACCAGATGAAGCCGTGCTTCCTTTATGGCGAAGCCATGTAAATTGTTTTCGTGTTGAATTAGTAACCCAAGTTGGACAGAAATTTTTATCAAAATTACAATCATGACCAGAATTACCTTAAAAAGTGAAAAACAAGTGAAAAATAGCTGCAAATAAACACGAAGACTTGGAAATAATTACTACACATTATCTGTGCAGGATTGCACAAAAAAACACTCCACAACAAGTGTCCACCATTTTTATTTCAAGAGTTGAATATACGTATTTATTTGTTAGTAGAACTTTTTGAATGCACTTTTCAGCTTGTACCTAACAAACACTGCTCTACAGGTGAATATTTCCTGCAATGAAATTCCTTTCTTTTCAGTTCTGATTAAACTTTATCACACAATTATAAACAGATGTTCAAATAGCCGACATCATATATTAAAGATAATCATTAAGCATAAGTAGCCTACCTCATTTCAGTGGTTTTAATCCAGATACACATTATTTACTCAAATGTTTTGAAATCACTTTTGTAAGAAGTGGAGCCTCATGATGTGGCTAAGCATGTATTCACTACTTACGCTAGATGATTATCTTTAAGATTTATTGCTTCAACAAAGAAAATAAATTTGACAACAAGCAATGAATTAAACCAAATTAAATTAAATAATTAAATGATTGTATAACACTGTACCTGCGGTAGGTCCAATTGTAGTAATGCCAGGAGTTGGTGCAGGTGTAGACCGTGATTTAGGCCATGCAGAAGCAGGTGAAAATTTGCATGCGCCTGATGTAAACTCAATATCATCAATAGCAATATCACCAGAATAACTTGAGCCTCGTATTGCTTCAAACAAGATCTATGTATATATATATACGTTTATAATGACATCATGAGAGAGTATCTACGTATATTAAAACATTAATTTATGGAGACAAACTCTTCTCTATTCAAACTTTGTTACAATATTTTAGAAGGGTTATAGTTATCAAGTAGATTATCATCTACCTGGGTTATAAACACTTTTGTTATTTGTTTGTCTCCATAACTAATGTTTTAATATACGTAAGATCTATCATTTACTTGGGTTATAGACACCTTCATTATCAAGTAGATTTGTTTGTCTCCATAACTAATGTTTTAATATACGTAAGATCTACAGATGTAAAATGATAAAGATTTAATCTCAATAATAGATTAATCTTACAATTGTTTCTATTATTTTTACCTGTCATAATCTTCCATTTGTTTATTTCTTTTTGAAATCTTATTGACATAGACTTTTAAATGCCTGCCCCCTTAAACAGTCCTTCTTAATAAATATTTATAAAATCGTCAGTGTCATTAACAAAGTTTATCTTAAATTTGTTACAAAACCATGAACCAGATTGTTTCCAAAATTGCCTGCATTTTGAAAGAGGAAGTATGAGATCCTAAAATATCCTTTACTTGCTATACTTATTAACACGTACTTGGTAAGAGGTTTTCGTAGTGATTGGTAAACGTCCTTGGAACCATTTGTCTCCTTGGTTACCACTGAGTTGCCAGTTTAATTCACTCTTAGTAGTAGTAACACCATTTAAGTTATTGACAAAAACATTCAATGTTCCAATACTGGATCCATACATATGATACCAGAAGCTCATACATTTTCCTGAGCCTGTTGTTGGAGGAAACTGCATACTTTTAAAAACAGCTTTATCACCAGTCTTTCGAGGCGATGATGTCTCAATGAATGCATAGTAACCTGTTTTGAAATAATAAAAAAACATAAACTAACCAGTGGGAAAAAATCTGTTCAATGTCAGCAGTAAAGATGCAAGAAAAACACTGAAAGCATTGTTCTAATGTCTTTACTGTGGATTTCGAACCGATTATTTTGCTTACATTTTTGTGTATGACTAACTACTCTCTGAAGTCTCGAATAGAAGGTCGTCTGCATATAACTTTCTAAAAATTCTCACTACATCCCCCTTATTTAAGATTGCCCACTAATTATTTTCCTAATAGAAATCTGCGAATGTTTCTTTCCGGTTGTCCGCACAATCGCATCAAAGGTTATTTTCAAAGATGTATCGTTGTCGTTTGTAACAAGAAATTGAGACTAATACTAGATTACCTAATTTTACGAAATACTCTTTAGAAGAGAAAGAAGAACAGTTAATACTCATTTTGAAAAAAAGAGGAGTACAATAGACAACTTTTGCAATTTTCCTTTCTCTGAAGATTTTTAAACTGCCTGTTAAATACAAACCGCTCACTAATTAAGTATCAAACCGCTCACTAATTAAGTATCTTATTAAATTCCTCAATCCTCGCTTTTTACATATTACCCGCTTATTACATGTCACCCGCTAATTAATTATTCTGCTGAATCCTCACTGCCCATTCCAGCATGCCCCTCTATACAAGACTGCAGAGTATGTGTGTGCACAAATGTTTAACTCTTAACATCCAGGATTTTAATTTTTACACTATATACACAGCAGTGTTTGAAATAAAAGCAAATAATCACTGTAGAGGAGTGATTTTTGAGCATAGCTTCAGGCTTGATAGCCTGGAGCAATGCCCAAAAATGGCTAATTCACAGTGAATATTTGTTATTTCAAACACTAGCACAGCAACAATTATTGCTTGGATAAGTTTTTCTGTGGATCGAGTGAGAATCATACTGAGTTAGAATAGACGGGAGGGTAAACGAGCAAATGTCTAATATATTTGTACAATTAAAAGAAAAAGTTCCTGAAATAAAATTGTAAAGTTCACAGGGAAGGGGCTGTATCTAAATATTTAAGAAGTTTAATGAAACAACAAACGTTAAGTAAATTTCCACATATTTTCAGCTGAACAAAAATAGAACGGAAAATGCGCGTGCTTAGAAAGAAATTATAGACATTCCATTGTTTGAAATTGACTAACAATTTCTACCAATGGAATGTCTATAATTTCTTTCTACGCATGCGCATTTTCCATTTCGTTTGAAAATTTTCTGAAGTAGAAAACGGCCTTAATCAGCATGTTGAAACCATGTTGACCTAATGTTGATTCTTTAAATTAATATTTACAGAGAAGAGTACTAAGTGAACAATCTGGCAATTGATTGGTTTCTTCGTACAGAAGGAACCAATCCAATGCAAAATCAAAATGTTGTTTCTTTAAATCTACCAAAATAAGTTTGAGAAATTTTGAGATACCTCCATTTGATTGGGTTGTGTGATCGATCTTTGGTCCAGTGAGGTAACTTGTAGTAGCTCCGGATCCAATTATCCAATCAAAAGTATCTGCAGAACCTTGACTCCATGAACAGAAATCCGCATGTTCAAAATCACAATCTCCAGGAGCAGGACAAGCACCGTCACGAATACGGAAGTCATCAACAGCTATATCACCTTGGTAACTTTGTCCTTTTGAGCCTCTTACAACCATCTATATAAGATAAGAAACATACGTGGGATTAGCCAATTATCTAGGTCTTAAATAAACATATTCAACCTCATAGGACATTGTAGGTTCTATTTGAGTAGTTTTATAGACGGGGGTATTGTTAAAGACTCACAAGGAGTATATATCATTGGCTTGTGGTTTACAGGCATAGAGGTAATCATAGAGTGGATTGTGTCCTTCAATTTATTTTAAGCAAATTCGTACCATAATAAGGTAGATAATGTTAATAACTGGTGTATATGGTGGAGTCAATACATGGTGAAGTTTTATGTTATAAAAAGAGAAGATTTTACATAGGGTAACTAGGTGTTGGGAACAGTCGTCTTAGGGAACATCTCCAAAATTCGTTCCCAGGAAAAGAGTGCTGAATCAACAAACTTGTAATTGATTAGTTTCTTCATACCAAAGAAACCAATCAATTGCAAGCTCGTTGTCTTAACACACTTTTCCGTAGATTGATTCTTCGTAAATTTATTGATTTCGACTTCTGTAAAGCTGCTTTTTGAGACAAATTTTGGAGATGGCTCCTTATGGTATCAATATTGTAAACTTACCTGAAAGTAACCCTTTTTGGTGACTGATGCTGATCCCATGTGCCATGTATTGTTTTGATTACCAGTTTTTGAGAAAACGTTATAAAAGTAACGATTTCCTGAATATCGTATGTAAAGTGTTAAGGTACCTATATGATCACCATACATATGGTAGAAAAATTGAATGCATTTCTGACCAGTATTGTAATACCATGGACTGTACATGTATGCATTGCTGTTTGGTGATGCCACTGATGTTTCTATATACATGTAGTGACCTAAAAGAAACAGAGTTTGGTTAACCTAATTTCGAAAGAAGTCATTAAGTTGATAAAAATGGTAGCGGAGGTCTTATCCATTCGTACAATATATGTATATATATTAATCAACACCAAATAAGGGAACATCTTCAAAATTCGTTCCCAGGGGAAGAGTGCTGAATTAACAATCTTGATTTGTTTTTTCATATCAGAAAAAACAATCAATTGCAAGCTCATTATTCTTCAACAATTTATACTAAAAACTTGAATTAAAGAAGTAAAGGATAAATCTTCAAAAAATGGTGTTAATTTGTTATTGATCATTTCCCCTCCACTGATAAATTGCAATATCATTGTTAACCCATGCTTAGCTAAGGTAAGTTATAGGAGAGTAAACTGTTAGAGTATATAGTCGTTTACAATAAAATGATGTCCAATGTCATTCTATCTTTGCACTAAATGTTAATAAACTTGAATTTAATTGGTTATTCACTATCAAAATATAATTTTCATTGGTTATTTACTATTAAATTTCAAGATTTTTTATTCAGTACTATTCTCTCCACAGAGTTATACATACCAAATGATGTTCCATAGGTGTGGTCAGCAGGTGGACCAGTTTTGGTACTAGGAGTACTACCACTTCCTCGTTGCCATTTTAATTGTTTTGAATTATCAACATACCATTGGCAAATGTTAGCTCCTTCAAACGTACAAATGCCTACAAATATAGAGAAGGATATTAAAGTCTGGTTTCATTGGTTTCAGGTGTGTGATTGACAGTTTGATAGGTAATATCCTTCTATTTTTCATGAAAGAGATTGATATGAAATCCCATAAACATTTGCCCGAAAACAGATTTAATCATTCTCTTAAAATACTCAAATGAAAAGTAGCTAATAATATTTCATCCAATCACTATTACCGACAATGAAATTTCATCCAATCACTATTATCGACAATAAGCATAGATTTATGTTCTCGCTATTCAACTTGAGTAATCAGAAAAGACTAACATTAAATTAATTTTGTGAGAGCTGATTTTGACGAATCACGTTTGTTGTTTTCCTACAAATAATAAGTTAATAAACTAGTTACCTGATGAGAAACAGTCACCATACCACATATCAATATCATCAATGGCAATGTCACCTTTGTAGTCAGTACCACGAACACCCTCAATTACAACCTATCATCCAAAAGCCATATATATTAATAACACACACTCAAACAAGTCAGTTAAAGGTTCTATACATTGACGATAAAATGAGTACCCGCATGTTGAAGTAAAATATCAACTTAAAATAGAAAAGGGCTACTTACTCTCATACTGTAGTAGTTTTAGTTTCAGAGGAGCCTTCAGGTCACCTCTGACTTCGCTCGACTAACTAACTTAGTTAGATATGCAATGTCTGATCAATGCTTGCAAACATTGCTGACATGCAACAACTAATCAATGTCTAGATAGGTTCATTCAGAGTTTAAGATAACAGCCAATGATCGTAATGGGGAAGGGATGAGCATAGCTTCAGGCTACGATTCCCTTCCTCACAGTGACTATTTGGTCTTATTTCAAACACTGATGATTCAAACATAAAGACGTACCTGGGTACTTTGCATTACAGTAATTTGAACTTCAGCATGGTTCCATTGTGGACCTCTTGAACCTGTACGTTGCCAGATGACAGGTTTATTTTTATTCTGACTCTTTGTATAAACTTTCAATGAATTAACATGAGGTCCATACATATGATAAGCAAACCACATGCAATACGTTTGTTTGGTTCCATTTCCAGAGATTGTTGGACTTATGATTGCTGCAGTATCATTTGGTGTGGTTGGCCATGATGTTTCAATGTATGCATAATATCCTCTCGCTGTAAATAAAGAAAATATAATTGACTCTTGAATAGATCTATTTACGAATACACGAAAATGAGGTGTTGACTGCTTCAAAGTAGAACTTGATGCAATGCAAAAACCTCCTTGTTGTGCAATGCAGTGCTCGAATTAAATGAAATAATGTTGCACCACAATTAAAGCAGATTCAACACAGTTAATAATACTCTCAGACTTCTGTATTTGAAATAAAAACAATGCATTACTGTGTAGGAGTGGGTACAGAGCATAACTTCAAGCTTTTATAGCTTGATGCTATGTTTACAAACCACTTCTTCACAGAGATTATATTTCAAATATTGGATTGTATACTATCCAGAATATTCAGCCAGGGCTCAAAATAACAGGCGGCCATCACTGTGGAGGAGAGATTTTTCAGAATATTTTCAGCCAATTTGGCTGAAAATATT
>JAULBZ010000167.1:0-16177 GCA_032360805.1 Neoturris breviconis
CCCCTGAATCTTCTAATACCTTCCCATGAATTAACAAATTTCCGGGGGTACCCCACCATACTAACGAAGGGTTAAATCATATCCTCTATTCCGATAGTCACACATGACTATAGTATTGTTACTTTTAACTTGTTATCTTTTCTTCAACCTAGAGAAAATCCTCATCCTACTAAGTCACACAATACTGATCAGATCATTCTTATCTAAAAAACTCCTGATATGCTGGCTCTCTGTGAAACAAACATAGATGAGTCGGTAGATTTTAAAGAATTTGGTATTCCTGGCTAAACTCCATTAATAACCAAGCATGACCCCTTGAACAGAAACATGGAGTTTTTTGTTTAAAGACGGCCTTTCATATGCCCGAGCCATCTCTCTCGAAGAACCCAACTCTGCGTATATGTGCTTTCAAATCGCACTTCTTCACTCGACTGCTCCAATTCCTTCCTCTATCGGTCCCAGATGCACTAATAGATCTCTTCTTTAAGTATCGTGTGTCAAAGTGTACCATCTTAATTTCTGAGTAGATCACCAATGGAATCAATATTTTTATTTCCCACAAGAAATTCCAGCAAAAAACCACACTCACAGCCTTGGTTTTCTTCTGTCTGAGCAGCAGCTATTGCAAACAGAAATCATTATTTTCACCACTACCACAAAAACCCATCCCTTTGCTACCAAATATGACTGCCGAACCGCGAGCAACCGATGTAAGTGCACGATAAACAACGCCAAAGCTCAATATTCAAATATGGTTAAATTGCGTATAGACGCAGAAAACTTAGGTTCTCGTGAGTTCTGGAGAATTACAAATCATGTGATGAATCGAGGAAAATCATCCATACGCACTCTTGGAAATGATCATGAAATTCTCTCATCCTCAGTAGACAATTGTTTGCCAAAAACCTTTTACTAAATTTTACTTTGGATATTAATCACACTCACTACCAGAATTTCCACCAAGGACAGAAAAATAAAGACAACGCCATCTGATGTATTAAAGTTCATTTCAAAACTACAACTTTCCAAGGCAGTTGGTTCAGATGATATCGCGGTAGCTGTCCTCAAAAACATTGCACCTGAACTTGCTTCTATTCTTTTAAAGCTATTTAATAAATGCATCAAAGAGTCTTGCTTCCCAAATTGTCGGTAAAATTTGTCTGGTTGTTCTGTTTATAAAACCTCTCGTCTTCGCTCTGACCCAACTACATATCGCCCAATAACTTCCCATTATAAGTAAAAATTTTGAACCTGTCCTTAACAAATATCTTGTACTTTATCTTGAAAAGTCAAAACTCTTGTCTGAGTTCCAGTATGGCTTTCACTCTTCTTAAAAATGCCCTACCCCTTAACTTCAACTACTTTGAATATCTTAATGAAAATTGGTACAGATAATGTTCTCATCAAACCTAATTCAAAAACGTTAAAAAATTGCTAGACAATAGGTCATTGTCTTTCTATTGTTTTCAAAACAATAGAATTCATTGAAAACAATAGAAAATCGTATATTTACGTGTTTAATGTGTTATTTCGCCTAAATTTAGCGGAAATGATGATAAATGAATGAAGACATTAATAATAACAAGAAATTGATTATAAAAATAAGCTATTTCATATATAATATAATTTTGACTACATCGGTCAGAAATGGGCGTGGTCAGAGGGCACCTGCAACGACCACCAAAACATTTGTAATGTTTGTATAGGTATTGTGGCAGACTTGGGAAATTTTAGTCGTTTTAACGCACCATAAAAAAGGTAGGGCATTATTTTTATCTAAACGGAAATTTAGAATTCTTGTGCGGATTTTCCATTATTGTCTCAAATTTTTATGTGAGTGCTTGTAGCCTCTCTCATTTCCATCATTATTCCCATATTAAATGCTCTCACACGAACTACACTCTCTTGTTTCTCTAATTCATTTTCTCTCTCGAAAAACTCATTTCTCCAATGTTCAAATCATCCGTTCTTTCTCGACATTCCTAAATCTCATTGTAAGTTTCATGAAACTACAATCATCAAGCTCGTCTCCAGCCCCTTTTGACTTTTTTTAATTTTCTGGTCCGAAAAAAATTTAAAAAGTCAAAAGAGGCTGGGGACGACCTTGTACAATCTTGTGCGTAATTATTGAGACGTTTTACGAAGTTTTACGTAAAATATAAACCACAAGTAAAACATAACTAATTAAAATGACGTCGGGTATACCCAAGAGATTTATAGAGTAAACTTAGGGCTTATGATGTTAGGTCTTTTTGTCAACTCGACAAATTCAGTTGTTTCTAGCAGCCTAGTGCCCAGACTTTTATAGCAAATTCAAATGTAAAATTTAAGGCTTTTTGTCTAAATTGAAACTCCGAATTTTTGCACAAAATTCACTTTGTCTCAAATATTTCTGCTTATGATTATTTCCGTACTGCAAAGCTATGGAACTCTTTGCCCCGTGATTCGTTCCCCTCTTCATATAATCTGGCAATATTTAAGCGCAGTGTAAATAAATCTCTAAACTCTACGAAATTGCAAATAGAACATTTTATACTTTCTTACTTTTATACTTATAAACTTTGATACCAAATTTCTGTTTCTATATATTTTAAATCTTTTCTCCTTTTGTAACCCTCAGCAATCCAGTGACCCTGTAAACTTACTCTGGGTGACTAGCTAACAAATAACACAAAAAATAATAATAATATAAATCATATCATATCCATACCATAACCGTAGCATAATAATAACCATACCGTAACCGTAACCATATATACCGTGCCATAAACCATACCGTACCCAAATCGCCGCCACAAAATCATGCCATATCCATACCGTTACCCTACCCATACTTACCATAACCAAAACCATACCATAATCCTAACCATACTGTTTTACAATACCACTATCATACTAGCCTAGTATACTAAGCTCTATTTTTTCAATCTCGTTCCCAGGGCTTCTTGCCTTTTCGAAACACGGAAGAACGGCAAAAACGTCCTTCCGTGTTTCAAAAAGGCAAGAAGCCCTGGGAACGAGGTTGTTATTCTTTCTTTCTTTCTCTAATGTTGATGTAGTAATTTTGATATTTTAAAGATTTGAGATCTTGCTTAAAGATCTTGCTTTTTCAGGGTCAAATCTTGAATAAGTAAAGAATTATCCGGTCTCTTATGACCCGGTACCTTATGATTACGATCTTGATCACCTTAGATCCTGTGAATGAGGTTGCTCATACGACTCAGAGGGAACAAACTCGTGGGTCAAAATCTTTCCGAAAATCTATGATTAAATACTAAGGATATTTTGGCAAGGTTCGAGTATATGATATAATCAAAATAAAACAGTAAATATACAAAAGAAGTATTCATAATATTTCAACAACACGATATGCGAAGTGCAGTGTTGTCAATAATCTTGCAATCAAGGGGTCGAAATAAGAGTAAACAATCACCGTACAAGAGGGATTTTTGTAGCCTGAAGCTATGCTAAAACATCATTTCTTTACAGTGATTATTTGCTCTTAAGGACTATCTCAAATGTTCGTTCTAAAACCGATTTCTTTGGTAGGGTAAAATCAACTAAAATTGATAAAATCCAACAAGCATTTCAGCCAATTTTAAGAATAAAAGCAAATTGGTTTCCTGTCATACGACGATTGGCAATTCATTCATCAATATCTCACAAATGATTATTAATTATAGCATTCAACTTGCAGGCATAATTTTTGAGAATGCTTTAAGGCCAGAGTATTTGCTAAAATAATCACTCCTCATAGTGTTTATTTGTTATTATATCGATAATTAAAAACACAACTTATGTGTTATTCAGCAGTGAGAACTTGTTCAAAGTTCAAAGACGCTAGACAAGTTTTTCCCACTGGTTAGTATATAATTTTCACACTGCATATTTATCTTAGATGGCTATTTTAAAGTGGATATCTGTTGTTAGTAAATTTATAAACAGGAAACTAGTTGTTTTTATTCGTGATGGTATTTCAGCAATTTTCTTTGAGCTCAAAATGACACCATAATCATCTACAGTAATAAATAAACTCAAAGTTGGAGTTGAAATAAATTAAGCAGTGGAGAAGAGTAAATGTATGGAGTCAACCATCTCAGAATTGATAGGTTTCTTTAAGAAAAATAACCAACCGATTTCCAGATAGTCAAATTAGAACTCTCCTACAGACGCTACCCTTTATTTCGGCCTCACAGTGCTCAGAATTAGAAAAAAATAATCACTGTGGAGAAGCAATTTATGAGCACAGCTTCAGACTTTGCGCTCACTCCTCCAGAGTGATGATTTATTTCGAGCACTAACTTTTACATAACACAAGGTTATTAACTAATCAGAGAATCTAATAAAAGAGAATATTTAGCGAATTCCTTCACCATAAAAACAAACTATTTCGTCAAGCTCGTGCCCAAGGCTTCTTGCCTTCTCGTCGCACTCCGTATCTTGATAAGGCAAGAAGCCCTGGGAACGAGGTTGACTATTATGTTTCAAACCTGAAGATAATTACTGGATATACAATGGTCAAAAGAAGAGCAAATACTCACTGTGGAGGAGCGATTTATGAGCCTGAAACTATGCTCAAACATCCCTCCTCCTTGTTGATTGTGATTGTTTACTATTAGTGTGCTGTCGGTAACATAATCTGTGGATGAGTGTTTTTTGATTATTGTCTTCTATTATAGAGCTGAAAGCTATACCCAAAAACACTTCTCCAAGGTTCATATCCGGAAATTATTTTCAGACTTTTCTATATCTATACAAGGGTTAAATTAATTTCTGGTCATCACTGTGGAGGAGAGATATTTCAGAATATTTTCCGCCATATTGATCGGAAATATTTTGAAAACTCTCTCCTCCACAGTGATGACCGGCAGTTATTTTAACTCCTCTCTATATGTATAAAAAATGTTCTCGAAATGATCTTTTCATTCAATTAAAATTCACGTATCTAAAATTTCATTGGCATTCAATTATGTGTAGTACAGTCCACCAGAACAATAGTTTTTATCTATGGCCAAATTTGAAAGTGTGCCCACGCTGATTATAATATGTTCCAATTTTGACATCATACAATTCATGATGGTGTGTCCGGCTGTTGCTGAAGCATGGAAGCTTGCATTTTTTTAATCATCTCTTGCATTCGTTGTAACTAAAAGATTAATGAGAAAGATTTGTGAAATGTATATTTATACCAAATAGTGCAGAACAAAAATTCCTTTCAAAAAGCAGATATTTTAGCAGCTTTAAAGAAGCCATAAATTTGAGGAAGAAAATCAATGATGAAGAGGGTTTAAGTCAACGAGCTTGCAATTGATCGTTTATTCAGAACTCTTTCCTGCAAACGAATTTTAGAGATGGTCTCTCATGGACCTTCATCAGAATAGATCGACATATTATGCACACTTTATTGGGAAATTACAGAGTTTTCATTCGTTGAAAGGCTAGTTAGAACAGCAAATAATCAATGTGAAGGAGTGATTTTTATGCATAGCTTCATACTAGAAAGTCTGAAGCATTGCTCAAAAATCTCTTCTCCGCAGTGATTATTTGCTCTTATGATGAGATTAGCAACAAGTAAGCATAGACCGAGCTATTCGAGTAAAAACTATGACCCTACCAAGGATGTAGGTACTTAATAGAAATTTTGCTAATGCGTACATGACATAAATTTAGTTTCAATTCAATTAGATGGCATCCTGAAAGAAAAATATTTATCTGGGGTCTTCTGATGTATCAACGTCTGCATCTAGTAGTAAATCCTAAAAAATATTTTTAACGATTTGAGATCACAGAGGAAAAGCTAAATTACCTCAGCCTCTTTTTCCATGAGCAAAGCATCACGATTATCCACTGTACTACTGTTACGCGACCTATGAATAAAAATGAACAAAGGTCGATTTCCACTAGGTGAAAAACTGGCTGCGAAAGCCAAAAAAAGACACTCAATTGGTAGAGACACACCACGAATATACAGGTTAAAAGAAAATAACAATAATAATTTCAGATTGTCGCTGTAAGTTGGCGCATCCTACACAAGCCAAAATATAACTGCCGAACAACACCTGTGGAGGAGTGTTTTTGAGTATAGTGTTCAGCTTTTAAGTTGAAAACTATACTAAAAAACACTCCTCTACAGGTGATGTCCGGCAGTTATATTCAGGTTTGAGCGATATACTGTATGATATGAAATCAAATAAGAGGGAATTAAGAACTACGATTGCTGTGCAGTTCTGAGAATAAATAATCACTGTGTAGGAGTTATTTTTGAGCATTACTTCATGCTATTATATTATATTATCGATATTTGTTCTTAACACCTGCACTGCTGCGGAGGTGTACAATTCGATATACATATTCACTTACAAACCTCAAAATGACTGTTAGACATCACCTGTGGAGGAGCATTGTTGAGAACAATTTTGTACTCCACAGGTGATATTTGACCATTGCACTTACCTTTCATCCTCTCCCATTTGTGGGTGTTCTCCTGATGCTAATTTCTTTGCTCTATAATTCTCATAATGTGTATCTTGTGTAACGTCTTTTAAATCTTGCATGTGCGTCCTGTAAAAAAGATGGTAGCATTCAGCAACCTCGTTCCCAGGGCTTCTTGCCTTTTTGAACACGGAAGAGCGGCGAAGGTACTCTTCCGTGTTCGAAAAGGCAAGAAGCCCTGGGAACGATGTTGAGCATTCAATACATTCTGTATAGTTAGGGACCGTCTCCAAAATTCGTTTCCAGGGGAAGAGTGATAAATAAATAATCTTGCAATTGATTGGTTTCTTCGTCTCGAAGAAACCAATCAATTGAAAGCTCATTGACTTAACATTCCTCATTGAAGATTAATTTTTTTCAAGTTTATTGATTTTGACCAATTTAAACCTGCAAAAATATCTGCTTTTTGAAACGAAATACGAGATACATCCTTAGTAATCCAATTTGTTGCGCATGTTTACAGCTAGATACGTTCAGGTAAGTGATGCATGTTTGGGAATATTTAGATGTTTGCAGGACTCTTTCTTTCGCTTCATATACACCTACTAAATAGATGCCCGTAAATTATATGATAGAATGTTTCATTGTTTATATAAAGTAAAATGTTGTACAGCACCTGTGGAAGAGTATTTTTTTAATATAGCTTTCAGCTAAAACTATATACAAAAACACTCCTCCACAGGTGATGTCCAGCAAAATCCATACCTAATTAACATATTCCTCAGCATGGTGAAGTCGCAATGAGCTGGATTTTCAACTAAAAGAAACAGTTGATAATATTTCTGTGAAGAGACATTCCAGTAGAAGAATAGTTGTTGCAATTCGTTCATTTGGATTGAAAAGAATATTTAATTCGTCTATTTGTATTGAAGTAAAGAACTAAGTATCCCTGTTCTGGGTTTTTATTATATTTTTTCACATACAGCTATGTTGGACAAGAAGAATCTTGAGGAGATATAAAATAGCTCTACCCTTCGCTTTTCCTTTTTTGTTATTGCCCCTAAATTTTCAGCAGTTGTTTTTTTTTTCTATTTGAAGAAGTAGATTATAAAAAAAATAATGTTAAAAAATAATTTCAACAGGTGGCTAAAGATTACCACCAGGTAAATTTGTTTGTGTGATTTCTAAACGAAGCCATAGCATTGGTTGAAAGCGACGTCACTTGATGGGCGACGTCACTTTCAACCAATTCAATGGCTTCATTTTGAATTTGTGCGAACGAAATCGCCTAGTGGAAATCCGCCTTAAGCATGCTCATTTCGAATGGTATCCTTGAAACTCTCCTCCATAGTGAATGTACGTTCTTATTTCGAACACTGTATTATTTATTTATTTTCAGTGGTCAAAATAAGGGCAAATAATCACTGTGGAGGAGTGATTTTGAGCACAGCTGTACGCTATAAAGCCCAAAACTATGCTCAAAAATACCTCCTCCACAGTGATTATTTCCTCTTATTTCGACCACTGATTTTTATTTAACATTCAAAGTTAGAATACTTACTATCAACAACACCCCATGGGTATATTCTTCCACGGACCTTTTTACCATTCACTTCATAAACTGTGTTACTACCAACAATTGCAAATGGAACACTATTCTGTAAAAGAAAGAGAAAACTACTTAAGATTGATTTCCCTTAGGTGGAAAATTATGTGCAGAAAATTATGTGCATAAGCCAAAAGGAGCAATTCCTTTGGTAGAAATTGATACCACACATCGTGAAACTGGAAATAACTGCAGAGGAGTGTTTTTGAGTACTGATTTTAATTAACAGTCCTCCACAAGTGATGCCCAACATTTTATTCTTAGGCTTGTTTAAAAAGGATGTATAAGAAACATTTAGGGAAGAACAAACATTCCAGGTATTCATGGTTTTAGAGTAATGAACACACAGAGAAGATTGTTGAGTCAAAGACCTTGTAATTGATTTGTCTCTTTGTGTTGAAGAAACCAGAGACCCAGCAGACAAAACATTGAGTGTTTATCCAAAAATTCAGTTTTGGTAGTGTGATGTCAAATCCGAATCGCATCAGTGTATTTATTCTCTGAACCTGAAAATAGGTACCCCTCTAATTTATTCTCCTAACCCTAAAAATAGATGTTGTCCTAATTTATCCTGACTTCATGCCATAATCAATCCTCTCGACCTGAAGTAAGTACTTCTCTCATCCTATAAATAGATACAAATTAATTAATAATTTATTCTATGGACCCTAAAAATACCTTTAACTCTTTGTTAACGGCTATAAATTCTTCATCATCTTCTTCATCTGCTTCAGGAAATTGATATATTTGAATTTTATTCTCTTCGATTTCTCGCAAGATTCTCTGCTTTAGCACAGCTACCTCTTTTTTTGTCAAGGTGTCGGCTTTGGCAATAACAGGCACAATGTTTACTTTGTCATGTAGAGCTTTCATTACAGCTACGTCCAAAGGTTTAAGGCTAAGGTAAAAAAATAAGACTAAACATTACCGTGCTTGAATTAAATGTAAATAAACAGCTTGTGTAGGCGGTTTTTCGCTGTTTGACATAACATATTTGTGCTATTACATACAATAGATTAAATCAAACTAGACACAACAATGTGTGAACAATGCCACCTTCAATTTGTGTCAAAACTTTGATGCAGTAGTGTAGTAAACTTGAGAAATAATACGGCACAAAGAAGCAGATTGTGTAAACTTAAATTTTTAGAAGAGCACAAATTAATAAATAGGTGCCTTTTAACTATGCCGTTATTATACGAAGTTTGCTAGTCTATAACACTCTCCTCCACAAGCACACAAAAAATTGAAGACTTTATCACATGGCTGCCATTGTGCATTTAAATTTCTCATGGTGTCACAAGCTGTCAAGCGACCAAGTATGCTGATAAACCAACTGTGGGAAGTATGATTTTCAGAAAACCAACATGACATCATTATGGCATCATTACATGACTGCCATTATGCCTTCAAATTTCTCAGGGTGCCACAAGTTGTTAAGTGACCATAAAGTACAATAACCTCCTGCTTTCTACCTCAGGGCTCGAAATAACAGCCGGTCATCACTGTGGAGGAGAGATTTTTCAGAATATTTTCAGCCAATTTCAAGCCCTGTTACCTTCTACTTTAATGCGCAAGACCTTAGCTAAAGGCTTTAAAAATTCAAAAATTCTCCTGCTAGAAGTAAGTCAAAACTGGGTGAAGGTATTGCTTTCACGCTTTGTCTTTTTGCCATTGTTTAAAACGATGCTACCTTTACAATGAACAATAATAAAAAACACAGCCCCTTTTTATTCATTTATAATTACATGTTTTTAAGTATTGCACAAGAGGGATTTATAATCATACGGTTATCCACACATGCAACTTTTTATTAGTCTTCAATATGAAAGTAAATAATCACTGTGGAGGAGTGATTTATGAGCATAGCTTCAGGCTTTGTAGCATAAAGTTATGCTCAAAAATTACTCCACTACTGTTAATATTCGCTCTTATTTAGACTACTGCTGATGTTGATAGAGCATTACTTTATCATCTAGACATCAAAATGATGTCTTCTTGATGTTGAATAGATATTGAAAATCAGAAAAGACATGGAATAAGTTCTTACCCATGACCTACAGGATTAACAAAGTATAAGCAGCAATGAACTCGATTATCAATGATATTCCTTCTATTTAAACCAGATTCATCGAGTAGGTATGCTTCATATTGTTCATTTATATAATTGACGATTGGTGACCAACTAAGGGATAATGGACCGTCTCAAAAGTTTGCGTTACAGAGAAGAGTACTGAGTCAGCAATGTTGCAATGGGTTGGATTCTTCGTATCAAAGAAACCAAACTATTATAAGCTCGTTGACACAACACATTACACTCAGTTTCATTTTTGTTGAATTTGATCAAATTTAGAGATCTTAAACCTCAAGCGTAAATATAACTGCCAGACATCACCTGTGGAGGAGTAATCCTCCACAGGTGATGTCCAGCAGTTATATTCAGGTTTAGAAACAAAATTTTGCATTTTCAATGATACAACAATAACTGAAACAGTCAACCAACTAATAAATAGACGCAATAACTGCAGTTTTCGAAAAATGAGCAAATAATCACCACTGTGGAGGAGTGATTTTCAAGCCAAAAGCCTAACTTAAAAATAAGTCCTCCACAGTGCTTATTTGCTCAGAAACAACTGAAAGAGTGTTGGCATAGTATTTGACATAGTATGTCAATTAATCGTAATGGGTAAAGAATAAATCATCAAATTACAAAAAGAAGTCGATAAATAGCTTGACAACCACAAAAAAATATGCCAAAAAGACATCAAGTTGCAAATCACATTTATATTAAAATTAAGATCATATTTCAAATCTTTTGTAATAATAGGAATGAAGACTGAAAATAAATGCTTGACTAATCTGTGGAGGAGTGTTTTTGAGTAATGTCTTCAGCTACAAAGTTGATTGATATCCATACTCAAAATCTCTCCTCCACAATGTTAAATATTTATTTTGAGGCTTAATGTTTGTAATCCAAATAAAAATGTCTGAAGCTTAGAGCTATGCTCAAACTGCCTCCAACTAGGTTCTTATTTCGAGCACTGTTATTCTAGTAGTCAAAATAATAAATAATCACTGTGGCAGAGGGATTTTTGAGAATAGCTTCAAACTTCCTATCCTGAAGCTATACTCAAAACCAACTCCTCCGCAGTGATTATGCTCTTATCACGACTACTAGATATTTCTCCTTAGAAATTTTTTAGTGAGGATTATCTACTAGTTACCATGGAAACATACCTATCACCATTATTAACAGAGTCGCCATATCCAGGCGTATCAACAACGGTTAGTTTTAATTTAACACCTTTCTCTTCAATTTCAACAGTTGATTGCACTACTGAAACAGTTTTTTTAATTCTATCGATAGCACGTGGAATTTCACGTTCTGCATATAAACTTGTTAAAAATAAACTATCTACTAATGTCGATTTCCCGAGACCAGATTCACCAGCTACCATTAACGTAAATTCAAAACCACGCTTTACTGATTTTCTGTGAACTTGATTCGGTAGATTTGCAAAACCAACATAAATTCCAGCATCCTGAATTAAAAAAAATATTCACATTAAGTTCATACATTTCTCTTCTCATCAAGGCACCCTAGTGTTTATGTTCCAATTCCGTCGGAGTGTCCTGGGTTCAGTTCCAGGTGACGGTGTTATGGATGACACAGCTTTCCATACATACGTTGTCAGTCAAATGAGAGCATGCTGGGTAAGAGTTTAAACATGATTTGCAAAAGGAGTGCTGCCCTCCCATCTCCTAGTGGTACAAGATATATGAAACAGAAGTCTTTGGGAAACTATGACTTTGGTCAACTAATTATACTGTACTATTTCTCATCGCAGGTTATTTCCTGGCAGGTAGAATGCAGGCAAACCTAAAGAACAATCTCCAAAATTTGTCTCGAAAAGCAGATATTTTAACAGCTTTAAAGAAGTCGAAATCAATAAAATTGAGAAACATTAATCTACGATGAAGAGTGTTAAGTCAAGGAGTTTTCAATTAACTGGTTTCTTCGGGACGAAGAAACCAATCCACTGTAAGATCGTTGATTCAGCACTCTTCCCACGGGAACGAATTTTGGTTAGTCTAGTGTTCAAAATAAGAACTGCATTCAGTTTGGAGGAGTAATTTTTGTGCAAAGTTTCTATTTTGAGACTGGAAGGCAACCCATGCATACCGATACAAGTTTTAGAAAATGAATGCGGTAAGACTTTTTAATTTTTGTATTCATTTGGCAGGGGTTAAAATAACTGCCGATCATCACTGTGGAGGAGTGATTTTTCAGTTTATTTTCAGCCAGATTGGCTGAAAATATTCTGAAAAATCTCTCCTCCACAGTAATGACCAGCAGTTATTTCAATCCCTGCATTCAATATAGCACAATATAGCTCTCTACAGCCAACAAGTTATATACTTTAAGAGAACATCTAACGAAAACATAAAATTTTGAAAAGGTACATAGAAAATTATTCCCCTGACTTATTTCGGTTAATTATCCCTGAATTCTCAAAATAATTTTGTGACATTCCCTGACCAGGCATACTTAGCTCTCTCTCCTCTTTACTCAATGTCAGAAGTTTTGTTTATAGCAGAAGGTTAGTGCTTAGAAACCCTGGCTATGACCAGGACAAAAACCACACTTTTCCCCTAACTTTCCAACAGTACAACTCACAGCGTACAAAAAAAATAGCAAGGGTCACGTCTCCCACACACTTTAATCACTAATAATATTTTCACAAACTTCATCTATAAAATTTCAATCCAGAGACTAAAATGACTTGCCCATAAAATTGAAATAAAAGCAAATAATCTCTGTGGAGGAGTGATTTTTGATTTTTGAAGCTAAGCTCGAAAATCCCTCCTCCACAGTCACTACGTATTCTTATTTCCACCACTGCCATGTTCCAAATGCGTTCTAATAGCATGTTTGAAATAAGAGCAAATACTCTTTGTGGAGGAGTAATTTTTGAGCACTTCGGGCTACAAAGCCTGAAGCTATGCTCAAAAATCCTTTTTCCACAGTTATTATTCGCTCTTATTTCAAACAAAGGAATAGTAATGTTACCATTAAATCACACTCAAAATCATATATCTAGAACGACTACAGATTCAAAATGACCCCCACGCCAGGCTACTAACAGTCAAAACACAAACAGTGTCCACACACGTGACCTACAACTAGGTTCTAATTAGAAAGGCTACAAAACCTCTGCACCAGGCTAGGATAGCCTACATTCACAGAACTTGACATCTTGACCTCTAAATAGGTTCTAACTACTTGTTCAAACACTTTGTAGGTTTGCAGGCTAACTCTCTATTTTATAAAAGTAAACATAAATACTTCACAATAATGTTTCACATCTTCATCAGCCATATTTAAATTCTGCCTGCTGTTTTTTAAAGCATAAAAATATATTCTTCACTAGTCTCATACCATACGCCTTTCTCTTTTTTTTTTAAAGATTACCTTTAATATTTCCGGGGGCTAATTTAATCATTAATCTCAATGAAACTGATATGAATAATTCTTATAAAAACGTTTTTACCACCCGTTGAGATAAGATCTGAATTTTTATGGTTTTAAATATTAATAGTGGAACATTATTGCGGCTTCTTCATACAAAAGGAAATATGATGAAAAACTATGGACTTATCATAATATCAATGTGACCACATTGTATTATAGTTTTAATAACTTTCTTAAAATAAAATCTAACTGTAAAAGAAGAAAACTGTTTGAGGAATATTGTAATGTGTAATAATCTCTGTTAATCTCTATCGAGAGGAATTAATACCTACAATGTTTAAATTAAAAGCTAATAATCACTGTGGAGGAGGGATTTTTGAGTATGCCTGAAGCAATGCTCAAAAACCACTCCTCACAGTGATTCATAAATGATTATTTGCTCTTAGCTAACTTGCTGGCTTTATAATAATCCAACTTAAACCTGTGCATTAATTTTCCGCCCATCAAAATTTAATAACTTCACGTTGATTTTTACTGTCCGAATCTACATTGCTTTCTGTCTTCACATTAATTTTCTGAGCACACTAATACTGCTAGGGTGTTAATTCCTTTCTTTAAGGTATTTGTAACTTTATTATTACCACATAATTCATTTACAGACATGCACAGGGCTTGAAACAACTGCCAGTCATCACTTAAAAATATTCTGCAAAATCTCTCCTCCACAGTGATGACCGACAGTTACTTCAAGCGCTGCATGCCACCCACCCTTACACATCATGCTTAAAAATATACCAAAACAATGATATTATGGTATTACAGGGTACTTCCATGCTTAAAAAGTAAACCTAAATTCCATTCGGGTCTGGATTTCAGGCCCAGACCAGAAGAGTGGCATATTGGATCTATCATAAATTTCAAGGAAAGAGATTGCATATTTGTATCTTTATTTTTAATAGTAATTAAGAACAACAAAGAAACTCAGAGTGAGTTGAACTTGCATTTAATTGCTTTCTTCACACTAAAGAAACCAATCAATTGCAGCTCGTTTAGAGTGAAACTCATTTAGGGGTTCATGTGTAGGCTGTCTAAAACTATATGGATATTATGTCAGTTGGTATAAGAACAAATAATCACTGTGAAAAAGTGATTTTTGAGCATAGCTATAAACCCTGAAGCTATGCTCAAAAACTCCTCATCCATAGTGATTATTTGCTCTTATTTCAACCACTGTTTTAGGGCGCAGTAATGTCTTAACAAATACATATAAAATTATAATCACATAAACATTTTGCCTTGCCTTACACAAAGTGCTTTAAAGGGCTTGATCTTCACCAAGTCTATCTATGATAATGTTTTTGCAGTTCACAGGATTTAATTTGTGGATGAAGGAATCTACTTAACTATGTTTTATAGAAAATTTAATGTACATCTAAATAGGACTGCCGACAAGAGAGACCTGTAGCAAGGCTTTAAAATATTCTAAATTTAGTGAACTCAGCGAGCAAAAACTTGTTCAAAGTCCGCAGTAAAAACACTAGAACAACGTCCTTGACGTTGTTCTAGTGTCTTTACTGCTGACTTTAAACAAGTTTTTGCCCGATGGGAAAAGATTTATGTCCATTCTTATGCTGTCATATATATCTTGTCAGTTGTCATGAACTTAAAGGGTTACATACATAATCATAATAATAGGTTACTATGAAATAAAACTATTGCATGTTAAAATGTTTACTCACTTTCATTCCACTTTTATACGTTCCTCTAGACATGACAAATTTAAATATCTTGTACAGACTCTTCCTAACTCACACAGTAGAATCAAGAAAAAAATCTGAAATCTGATGAACCCTCATGCGAAAATAATGTAATATGGTATAGTCAAATTGATACGGAAATTTGATACTATGCTGTTTAGTCCGAATTCTACCCCCTGATACATAAGAAGTAACATGAGAATAAACCAAGTCTGGGAAGATTTTCAAGGGGGTAAAATATATAGGAAGAAGTACTTCAAAGAGTAAACAATATAAACATTATTTTTATGTTGATGAATGAAGGCGCAGCATTTACTGTGTATAAATAAATATAGGGAGTATAAATGAGTATCTAAACAAAAGAAACTTTTACAGTTGTTATTTACAACTTGTGTGATTTTCTTGTAAATAAATAACAGTTGTATTGTTGTACTATCTGTGATCGTTTATTATATAAATAACAATCTTAAGAATCTTAACTTTTCAAAAGTAAACAGGAGTTAAAACTGCGGAGAAGAGTAGAGAGAGATAACGATGTAATATCTTATTGGTTTAGAACACTCTTCATCATATATACACAGTAGTAAAATCTACACGAAAAGTTTGATGGTTTATTTGTCGGGAAAGAAATCAATGATAAATTTATTGAGAAAACACACTTTCTTCACCAATAAAATAGAGAATTAAGTATATTTTAACCAGTCACTTCAAAATCTTGGACATGATTTATGCTCATTTTTGCTATAGACATATCATTCAGTTTTAATTGATAAGGTTCGAAAACATAGTCCATGGTTGAAATAAGAGTAAATATTCACTGTGGAGGAGGGATTTTCGAGCATAGCTTCAGGCTTTGTAGCAAAACAATGATCAACTGGAACTCAAGGAGTTTACATCCTCGAACATTAG
>JAULBZ010000167.1:16277-38562 GCA_032360805.1 Neoturris breviconis
ACCTAACCCAGTAGGTATCCTCGAATATTAGACCTAACCCAGTAGGTATCCTCGAATATTAGACCTAACCCAGTAGGTATCCTCGAATATTAGACCTAACCCAGTAGGCAAAAACTTGTTCAAAGTCTGCAGTGAAGATGCTAAAGCAACGCTTTCAACATTGTTCTAGCATCTTTACTGTGGACTTTAAACAATTTTTGCCTACAGGGAAATTCTGCTCAGACAAGGGTAAGTATTCAGGTCCAGGCCTAAAGATTGGCATGTCTGCATATAGGATAAAGAATAGTTATAATCCTTGAGATGCAGAAGTATAGTTTTCAGCTTTACAAATTCTAACAGCTATTCTCTGGTTTGCACAAGTCATATACTTCTACAATAATACTCTCCAGGAGCCAAATGTTCAATCAATTCAGGAGGAGTAACAACATTATTTTTATAAATACACAAAATACCAGGAGGAGTTTCAAGTGAACTTAAACAAATTATATGATAAAAAAAAATGTTTTATCTGGTTTTCTTTTGTAAAGGTCATGCTTTTTTTACTATTTTGAATTGATAGAAAGACATGAATTTAATTTGATTTTCTCATGTACGAGAAACACACTCCAGGGAAAGGAAAAGAGGAATATAAATACTTTTTTATAATACAAGCCTGAATATAACTGCCGGGCATCACCTGTGGAGGAGTGTCTTTTGAGTATGGTGTCAGGTTTTAATGAATGATCACTATAAAGCCCGAAGCAATGCTCAAAAATCCCTCCTCCACAGTGATCATGTGCACTTATTTTTAACACTGAATATGGAGAAGTATTATTTACTACCAGTGGTGGAAATAAGAGTAAATAATCACTGTGGAGGAAGCTTTTCAGAATAGCTTCAGGCTTTATGACTTGAAGCTATAGTCAAAAATCACTCCTCCACAGTGATTATTCGCTCTTATTTTGAGCACTGTAAAGAGGGGCACTGATGTTAATAATCAGCAAACCAATCAACCACAAGCTCATTGGTTTAACACCCTTCTTTGTAGTTTATATTATCCATATCCTAGTGGACAAAAACATATCTGCAGACGCTAGAACAATGTCTCCCACAGCTGATGTCCGAGGATTAAAAAGATAAATGTCATATCATTCATCTTTACAAAAAGAGGCCATTTTCAAGTTAAAATTACAAAAACAAACTTCAAAGGATATTATTATGGTCGATTTCATGAAGCTTCATGAAGCTAAAATCGAATAAATTTGGCCCAATCTACAATGAAGTGTTACGTCAATGAACTTGTTCAGTACGAAGAGATCTATGACTCATTTACTATTCTTTGTAAATATTACAAATTAGAGAAGCTTTCTAAACTAAAAATAACAATGAAGTATACAGATTAGATTACAAACAGTCAATCTAGTAGCCACTCAAGTTTAACGGAGAAACAAAAGTACACACTCACCGTAGCCATAATCAAAGCTTTATTAGATCTTCTGTAAATTTATATTATTATTAATCTTCAACTAACTAAAAATTTACATATAAAATTCAAAGTGTTAACAGTTTTTTAAAAAAACTACATGGCAGGGGAACTAAAATGTTTATCTTAGGTCAACTTTCATTGTGTTCATTCACAGTTTGTGTATCTAAACAACGGTGAATTTGTCTGTTAGATCAAACAGTTATTTATTCAGAAGGTGACTGGAGGAGATTTAACACACATTTTAAATTTATCACACACTTTTTGACCCCCATATTGATAAGAAAAACAACACTAAAACAAAACAAAACAACACTTAAACAAGGGGTGATGAGTAAAACTGTTGTATTGTATAACCCCCCTGTTGATAGGTATATTAACACTGAAGTAAAGGGCAGAAAGAAATTATATATTTTACAAAGAAAATAATTTTATCATATAAACAAAATCAGCTAAAATTGTTATGGAAATGTAAATAATAAGTTTTTATCAATCTCTTTAGAAGAACTATGCAAATAAATAATTATTTCTTAAGTTCTTTTAGAAGAATGGATGATATAGTAACATGTGTTAGAACATGCTTGATAATACAGAAATTAGTAGAAGAGCAACCATTTGTAAGCCTAAGCTTACGTGTCACATAGACTGGGTTTTTCAAGTGACACTCTACATCATAGCCCAGTGGGCAAAAATTTGTTCAAAGTCCGCAATAAAGACTCTAGAACAAGTTTTTGCCCACAGGGAGGCCACTATTTGCATAGTACCATAACTTGTCAAATGTATCATACAATCAGTGATCAAAAAAGGAACAAATAGTCACCATGGTGGAGTGGTTTTTGAGGATAACATTAGGCTAAAAATACTGGAAGCTATGCTCAAAAGTAATCCTTCCACAGTGATCATTTGTCCTTATTTAGAGGAATGTGTAGAAACGAATCTGCACAGAAAGGTGTCAATGAGCTTGCAATGGATTGGTTTATTTGTACCGAAGAAGCCAATCCATTGCAAGATTGTTGACTCGGTACTCTCCTCTGTAGATCTTATTTTTGAGACGGTTCCTAATAGATACTAAAAATTTACAAAATTATTAGAGCTTGTTTATAATTTATTTATTTAATTAACAGAGTGACAGAGGTTAAAATAACTGTTGCTTATCACTGTGGAGGAGAGATTTTTTAGAATGCTTTAACTCATTCATCATATAGGGTCTCCCAAATTACAAAGGCAGGAGTTAAATTAACTACCGGTCAACTCTGTGGAGTAGAGATTTTTCAGAGCCCATTTGGTTAATTTAATATCTGTGAAGAAGGGTGTTATGTCAATGAAATTGCAATTTATTGGTCCCTTCAGTATGAAGAAAAAGAAGATTGTTGCCTGAGTGCTCTTCTCTGCAGAGCTATGTAAGCTCATTTCATTATTTCACCTGCTAATGCTATGCAGTCAAAGCGGTCATCAGTAAAATTACATATGATGTTTCTCTATCGTTGTTCATTTTGTTTTTAAAAACTGTATACAATTTCCAATTTTAAATATAGATCACCTCAGTATTAAAACTCTGTAGCATCTAGTTGACAAATCTTAGAACAAAGAAACAAAACTTCAATTTTATTAACAAAACACCTTGCAGAGGTTAAACTATCACAGTGGCAGAGAAATTTTGCAGAATATATTCAGAAAATATTCTGAAAAATCTCTCCTCCACAATGATGATGGGCAATTATTTTAAAGCCTGACCTCGTGTTCAAAATAAAAGCAAATAATCAACATGTAGCTTAAAGCTGAAAAGACCTCCTTCAAAGTGTTTATTTGCTCTTATATTGAATAATGTAACACCCTTCTACGTATTCCTCTTTATTTCCTTGCATTTTTATTTTGATCTAAATGAGTCAAACTCTTTCAATCTATAGAAACAACAGCTTCTTACACCTAATCTGAAGACACTTCTATATAACACATTTGCATGTTTCACAAATAATATTACATAACATAATACCAGTGCTCAGAAATAAGAGCAAATAATCGCTGTGGAGGAGGGATTGTGGAGACTAGCTTCTGGCTTTATAGACTGAAGCTATGCTCAAATATCATCCTCCCCAGTGGTTATTTGGACTTGTTTTGAACACCGTAAATATTGCAATTCCGTTAGCTCTTCTCTGAACAAACTTTCACTTCATACTCTCTCTCTCTAATAGTCATCACATACTGCGTGCAAATAACTTTTAACTGTTTTTACAATATGCTACAATAATGCAAACTTTATTAACTTTTTATCTATTATTATTATTTTGATTGTTGTGGAAAATCTTATCAGGGATATATCTTTTAATCTTGTCAAGCATATCGTTTAAAAGTTTAAAGGGCGGAGAAGATTGACAAACTATGGTTTATAATAACTACCAGAAATGGTCTTTTCCACAATAGAATAAATTTTGAATATTTGACCGCATAAAAAAATTGTAGCCTGAAGCTATGCTCAAAAATCCCTCTTCCAGAGAGATTATTTGCTCTTTATTGAAGCACTGATTCCATAGATTTTACTTTAAACATATCTGTATAATATATCGCAAAAACTTGTTTTCAATCTTGTTCTAGTGTCTTTACTGCTGACATTGAATACATTTTTACTCACTGGAATATATTTGAGTATATTTGAGTTATTTAATTTTAGATAAACTATCATCACCTTAAGACTTTGTACTGAAAGTGGAAAATATTAAAAAGGTGTATGTTAATGAGCTTTAAAGCGCGCAATACCAAAAAATATACCAAAAAATAAGGTTCAAAATAATTTGTAAAAAACAACAACACAAAGTTTTACAACTTTTTAAATTTTTTAAAACTAATCCTGGATAAGTTCAACAATAGTTCAATTAAGGTATTCCTTCAAAGAAAATATATTTTTCTATTGCATTGTTCCATTGTCTAGCAATTTTTTTATTAACAGACCTTGAAAGGTAATAAAAACTAATCCTAAACATTATTGTTTTTTAATATTTTAACATATTTATTAATGGCAACCAATCTTTTTATCTTATAACGATCATAGAAATATGGTGTTTTTTAAAACAGGTTATTATTAAATCACGCCTACGTAAAACAGGTTACTATTAAATCACGCCTCCGTAAGGAAAGTGAATTCTTGAAATAGATGTCTGTCGTGGTCACGGTGGCAGCGGCGGTCAGATAAATTTATGAGTTGCATGAATGACTTGCGTTTTGCGCTTAGGCTCTTAGGACTTACAAACTCGACAGATTCTGCCTACATAATACTAAGTCTCTACATCTCCTTAACCATTTAGGTATGATATTAGCTTGGATGTGGTCAAATCCTCATAAAATATTAAAATGTCATAAAACAAAAGTCTCCACTTTTGAAAAAATCCCTTGAAATCGAAAGAAATTTGGCCAGCGGTCTCCTTATATTGCTTAAAATACCGATACCAAATTTTAAAATGGTACCAATTTGGGAAAAATATTTGGCAAGCTCTTCCAACATACGCTCCTTGTATGCTGGTACCAAATTTCAAATGGTAGCACTGCGGGAATATGGTCTAATAAGCAAAGCGGGGCACTGTCTCCGCAAAGTGGTAGTGATAGTAATCAAAACTTTGGTTGGCACACTAACTACAAATTCCAACAAAAATAATACGAAAAAGAATAGTGTAAATACCCAGTGGGCGAAAACTTGTTCAAAGTCTGCAGTAAAGATGCTAGAACGTCATTGAAAAAAATTACCACTGGGTATATTACAAAATTCGTTATCAGGGAAAGAGTGCTGAATCAATGATCTTGCAATTGATTGGTTTCTTAATCAATTGCAAGCTCATTGACTTAACACTCTTCATCATAGATTAATCTTTCTTAAAATTATTGAATTTTACTTTTTTAAAGCTGCTAAGATATCTGCTTTTGGTAACAAATTTTGGAGATGGCTCCTTACGGAGGCTAAACTATCTTGTAAAATATTCGAAACATATTTGCTCTGTTTTTGTTGCGTCCCACTGAGAGGTCGTAAATATCGAACATCACCTATGGAAGTGTGTTTTTGAGTAGATTTTTCAGCCTCAAAGCAGAAAACTATACTTAAAAACTCCTTCACAGATGACGTCTGACAGTGATGTTCAGGCTGCTCGAATGATGACCCAATACTGTTCTCTGGAATTCTTAATTTTCCAGATGTTATCACTAAGCGAATTCGTTCGCACGAATTCTAAATGAAGCCATTACATTTTCAATTATAACTCGTGCAAACAAATTCGCCTAGTGGAGATCCGCCCTTAGGTCACGTCGCTTTCAATCACTGTAATGACTTAATTTAAAATTCGAGCAAGCGAATTCGCCTAGTGAAGTTCTGCCTTTACTTACCTCATTCACTGTTTCTAAATTGACAGACAAGATCGATTTCATCCTAAATAAACAAAAATACAAGGAAATACGTTTAAGGTGGACGCAATACTTTACTCAAATTCACGTGTCACAATATAGTGTAATAACTTGTTCAAAGTCCGCAGTAAGGACTCCAGAACAATCTCTTCGACGTTGTTCTAGTGTCTTTACTGCGGATTGTGAACAAGTTATTGTCCACTGGACTCCTGACTAAACTTCGTCATAAAAGCCTCTATTTACTTGTACATCGACACAACAAAATGTTTGCTACAAATAACCCTCAGAGTGGATCTGAATTACTTTAACACAATCTTTCGCAAGCAGAAATTTTCGGGAGGACAAAAATTCGCGATTCTTTTTGCGTTTCGCGAAACATAAATTTTCACGAATAGACCATTTTTAAAACGGATCGATTTAAACGACTTAGCGATTATAAACTTTCCTGAGAAGGACATGAAGAAAATGGAATTTAACTAAAAACACCAAATTACTAAGAAAAAATCGCTGTATAATGTTTTCTTCTAAATGTCATCTTCATCAACAAAATCGTGGAATACATCAAAATTTGAAATTGTTTGAAATATTTCGCGAACATAAGTTTTCGCAAAAACACCAAAAGATGGCGAACAAAGTTGTTGCTCTTTAAGTACTATGGACATACCTTGCAATTAATGTGGTTACATATCTATGGACACATAGGCCTCTGAGTTCTCGACGGTATTCCTCTGTGGAGGAGCATCTTTAGGGGCTAATTTGAAGCCAACAGGCTACCAATTAGTCTCCAGAGATGCTCCTCCTCAAGGGAATGCCGACGTGAATTCTGAGGCTTGCTTACCTCTCCACTTTAGCTGTATGAATATTATCTCGATACTGAAATAAATGTTCCAACTTATCTGAAGATGATGAAGAAGATCTAGAACAAAATATATCACATTTTTAGATATTCGTTTTCTTCCCTTCATTCATCTATTCATTCCGCAACCTCGATCCAAGGATTTTTTCTCTTAATGTCACATTTGTGAGAAAAACCGTTGGAGTCGAAGTTGATTCATATTCTCTCCACAATGTTTTTTAAATATCAAGGTTTTCACCAAACGGTTTAAAGAGCAATAAAAAAAAAGTTCAAATAACTCGAAAAACGCTCAGAGTATTGGAAGTCAATACATTTTGAGAAATAACGCTAAAATAATATCTTGGATGCTAACATCCAAATTCAAAATGGAAGCATGTGGAGGAATTAATTGTTGAGCTTAGCTACAGACTCTAGAACTATGGTCAAAAATCACACCTCCACAGTGATTATTTGTTCTTATTTTACTACTTACGACTGCATAGTGTCTGTATGTTCGTATAATGTATTTGTTATTGCGTTGATGCGTAGTAGTAAACCAAACGATACAAAAGCCAATATAAGTACACTGTAGAGAGAAAAAGAAAATAGATATAATTTCCACTAGCTACATTCAGGCCGTTTTACATTAGTGCGACGTCAATTTCTACCAATGAAATGTCTTCACATTAAATCATAATTAGTGTTTCTAATAACAGCAAATAATACCTGCAGAGGAGTATTTTTAAGTATTTGCTTTAAGCTAGACAGCAAAAATTGCTCCTCCGCAGTGATTATTGTTATTTCAAACAGTGTGAAGAGTATAGAAAAATGCGCTCCACTTTGAAATGAAATTTACAAAATTTCCAACAGATTAGTTATAGTTACATTAAAAGGAAAAAGTCAGAGAAAAAATGGATACATCAGGCAGGACGAATACGAATTTTGAGGAGTTCCCTGGCAGTTCTTAGTTCGAACAAGAGGGTTCCAGGCTTGTGTTGTATAAATTTGCTACTTACAGTAATGAAATAACAAACATAGCAGGGTATTTTAGTCGAATTCTAAAAAAATAATTTGATGCGAATACATTTCTTCTAAGTACACTGGTCACCGAAATAAGAGCAAATAATAACTGTGGAAGAGAAATTGCATCCCTCCTCTATAGTGATTATTTACTTTTATGTCGACCACTGCCAAGAATCCTGGTGAAATATTAATCGAACGAATTCGCCTAGTGGAAATCCACCTTAACATCAGGAAGTTTGATGCTGCGATCAAAAATCAACGATGATTATTTCCATTTAATTTGAGTGCATAACAGACCCGTCAAAAGGTTTGCATATGATAATCATGTACTTAATCATGTAAATACATGATTAAGAATATACAAAGTTGACCAAGAGAAGAAATCGTTCCAAATAGTCGATAATCAATTTATTATAGAAAATTTGAAAATAATAATCTTCATGTCCGCAGTAAAGACGTTAGAATAACATTTTCAACGTTGTTCTAACGGCTTTACTGCTGACTTTGAACAAGTTTTTGCACACTGGGTTACCTGTTATAAATTTGGAACAAAGTAGCTAATGTGATAGTTGGTGAAAATATAGAACACGATCTTTGTGATCCATCTAAAAATACATGAAACTTAAGTTCTTCCTTTTCTTGCGACTAGAAACATGGAAGTTGACACAATAAAGTTTAAGACCATATTCTTTCCAAAATCAAGTCAGTTTTCCATTCTTTTTACCTTTTTTTATTTTTATTTATTTATTTATTTATTTTTTTGGGAGGGGGTGGGGAGGTGGAAAAGATGATCAGGACAGCAGTGAAGGCAATAAGAGAAAATAATCACTGTGGAATAGTTTTATTCAATGACGCAGAAGAGAAATGACTTCAGTGGTTAAGATACAAAACCTGGAGCAATTTTCCCTCCCCAGAGATTACTTGTTCTTATTTCAAACATTTAGATTCAGGTTAGATTTCAAAACGGTAAAATATATCGTAAAAAAATACCTACCCCTGTAGGCAAAAAGGTCTTTACTGCAAACTTTGAACAGATTTTTGTCTACTGTGACTAACTGATATTTCATTGATAGAAGGCAATCAAGGTAAAGTAACTCCAGTGGCCGAAATAAGAGTAAAAAATCACTGTGGAGAAGTGAATTTTTAGCATAACCTCCGGTATTGCAACCTGTGCTCAAAAATTACTCCTCCACAGAGATTACATATTCTCAATCATTGAAGTCATTTCTCTCTGTTATTGAATAAAATTTATATACTGGAACGTCTCCAACAAATCCATGAGCATTTTATGGAGAGAGTCCGCCATCTTCAAGTCTGAATATAATTGCCAGATATCAACTGTGGAGGAGTGTTTTGAAATATAGTTTTAGCTTCAAAACTCAAAACAATACTCAATAAACACTCCTCCACAGGTTATATTCAGATTTGATATGTTTCGGAACAACCAAAAGTTTCACTCTAAACGATCTTGCATTTGATTAATTGCCAGCTCATTTAGGGTAAAACTCATTTAGGGAGCTACCATAAATTATGGATCAAATAACATTATAACCACTTGAGGTAAACTAGCTTTTATACCTTTTCTTTTATGTCTCGCAAGCATTTCTTTACCAATTTTTTCAACATTTCTATGACCAATACGATCACTAACATTGGCTAACTCTCTTAAGTCACTTAAACTATTCGCTTTTGCAAGTACTCCACCTCCATTGAACGTAAACACTTCATCATCTTCATCATCATCTAATTCATCGGACTCCGTATTAGTAATATCCTCTAGTTTCTTATACAGTTTTCTATTCGCATTTAAAATACTAACCGTCTCAGGTGAGTTATTTAAAGATGGGGGAGATGTATGCGGACGTTCTAATATATCATGACTTTGTGTAATGGTAGCACCAGTTGTACTTTCATAGACCGGGGAACTGTTTCTATTATGGTTATAATCAGTACTTTTCTTTCGTTTTTCTACAAAGATAAAAAAAAACTCGTTTATAATCATATAAATCAGAATGGTAGATAGAGGAGAGTACTGAGTCAACAATGTTGCAATGGATTGGTTCCTTTTGTACTGAAGAATCAAAAATAATTTATAATAATGTACCTCTTTTTCTTCTCCCTGCTTGTAATGCTTCATCAGCTAATTCGTTATGGATATCTTTCTACAATAAATCATAAGCAATTATCATAAGGTAGTAATTGTATTGACATGTACTACAATATTTAAGAGCAAATAATCACTGTGGAAGTTTTAAAGCCTGAAGCAATGCTCAAACATCACTCCTCCACCACAGTGATTATTTACTGTACGGAATTAGATGGATAAAATATTGACAGGATACTTGACAATGGTCGACATAAAAGTAAATGATAACTGTGGAAGAGGGATTTTTGGGCATAGCCTCAGATTATGTAGCCTATTGTTTTCACGTTTCATAAATCACAGGATTTGACGTATTATATGAGTTACCATACCACCTATGGGCTACCATACTGAGCTACAATACCACATGAGCTACCATACCACATGTACAGTAGGCTACCATACTGAGCTACAATACCACATTATGAGCTACCATACCACCTATGGGCTACCATACTGAGCTACAATACCACATGGGCTACCATACCACCTATGGGCTACCATACTGAGCTACAATACCACATGAGCTACCATACAACCTATGAGCTACCATAGAACCCATGGGCTACCATACAACCTATAGGCTACTCACATAAGAAAAATATTTGGTTTTTTAATGAACACAAATTACAACTTACCACATTAGGATCTAATGAAGCTTGCCATACTCTTGATAATAATTTAAAAACACTTTCACGAGATAAGAACGAACAAAATAAATACTAAAATAAAAATTAGAATGCATCTTGAGCCTGATTTACACAGAAGTAGAAAGTAAACATTTACCTGAGGAGAAGATGCACCCTTCCCAATATTTAACTTATACCAGTATTGAAAGGACAATGAAATTTATTCCTTTACATCACAGGAGTTTGTGTTTATTAAAAAGAAGTGAAAATGGGTAAAAAGGGTGGCACAAGAGCCAGGTTAGTGAAAATTAGAGGCAAAAAAGTGAAAGGTGCGAAAATATGAGTGTACCAAACAATAGAAGAAATGAGGTATGGGGTAAATGAGGTAAATTCTTTCAGTCAATGCTAAAATTTACAGCATACTAAGATTTGCCTTGAAAAGGGATGACTTTTGGTTCGCATTAGTAGTAAAGTTAACCCTTATTGAACTGGATATTTGGTGAACAAAATTACACGGGGAAGGGAGAGGAGGGCAAAAATGCCCTACCCCCTTAATGTTTTATCCAAATTGGCGAAAATGTCTGAAATGTCCAAACTTAGTTTAGTTCATCAGTTCATTATTTTTCTTCATTATAGCTTAGTTCATTACAATTACTTTCAATAATTCCCAAAATAGTAAAAGAATTATTATTCATAAACTAAGAATTTCTTTATAATTATTTCCTCTTCATAATACTTGTGCAAAATACACTTGCAATAAATGATAGTTATTCTCTATAAAACAATTTTTACATAAAACTAACTGATATTAGCAGCACTACAAGTACAAAAACGCCCATTCAAAAATAAATCACCCATATTTTTTGCACCCTGGACTTAAATCAGGGCGTGGTAAGTCACTTTCTGCACTCCAAACCATAACTAAGTTATAGACATTGGCCTAAAATTTCAAGTTAATTAAGTTTGCCATTTAGAAATTGTGAACAAAAGTCTTACAGGTAGGGCATTCCCCGTACTCCTCCCCCCCCCCCCCCCACACCCGTGTAAAATAGGGTCAAATAACTTACTCTCTTATGTATTGTACGGATAGAAACAGCATTAGGAACAACAAAAGCAGTCTTTTCACGTCGAATAGCAGACACGTTCTTGAAATATATAACCAGCTGAAAAGAAACATTGCAATTAGTTGAAAGAAACATTGTAGACATAACTTCCATAGTATTATGCAATTAGTGGAGGAGGTGGATTTCATAACAGTATGCATCCATTATTATCGTTCTTTTCGTTCATTGCATATACTAGGAGGAGGGGTGAATGTTATGATAAAAAAATACAACTTGTGTAATATATATTATATATATTATCTATATTTTATTTATAATTATTAAATCTAAATCTTCCTTTCATTAACACCTTATTTACCAACTTCCTCTTTCCAATGATAGAGATGAAGCGCAGCTAGGAACTAGGTAGGTTGAAACAAATCAATGCAAAAATAACACTTTTCTCAAGTGTGAACATCAGTACCAAAACATAATGCTCTACAAGATATATATCTTGTGTATATAGAAAATTGCACAGTAGTTAGATAATTATTTCACCATCAAAATGGGTGATTCATCCATGCAACCAAAAAAAATATATGAATTCTTATAAACCGCAAATAATTGCTGCGGGGGAGCTATGCTCAGAAATCACTTCTCCACTGTGTTCTTTTTCGAGCACTGCACACACTTACCAGTGTTCAAAATAAAAACAAATAGTCAATGTGGAGGAGTGATTTTGGAGAATTGCTTCAAGATACAAAACCTGAAGCAATTCTCAAACATACCTCCTCCACAGTGATTATTTCTTACTTCAAACATACTTACCCGAGTTTCGTAGCCAAATATATTTGAATGAAAGCATATACAGTTGGTGCAAATGATTAATTTTCCTTGTAATAAGATATCTTTATGTAATGCACAAGTGTAAGCTAAACACAATAAGTACTTTGATTAAAACGTAGAAATAGTATCTTTGTAGAGTAAGTAATAGTAATGTGACCATTATATAAATGGTGGCTGGTCTCTCTCACAAATACATGTTATAATGAATTTATTTAGACAAAATAAAAATACAAAGGGGGAGTGTTAGACCTTCTAAAGAAATAAATTAAATACAATATAATGCTCCCTCTTTCAATTATTTATACAACTTTTAATGTACAGTGTTCGAAATAAGAGTGAATAATCACTGTGGAGGAATGATTTTTGAGCATTGTTATTTAATTTACCTCTATGATTCGACTTGATAAGTGTAAACTAAAGGTTTAAAATAATGTTGTTTGTTTAAATTAATTTCAATATAAACTTTCTTCCCTACTTGTTTTAATTTAGATAATATATCATCACGTCATCATTTCTACCATATGAAATAAAATGGCAGGCTTAAGGATTTGTGCTATCTAGCCATGAAGAAGCTCCTTTAAAACATGAAATATATTCCATTTGTGTTTGTCACAATTAGACACATCTATGTGTGAACAAGATCGCTTTCAATAGATATCAAACTGTGTTGTAGTTGTTTAGTGACTAAAATCGAGAACACCTGACTATTCACAGAAATCTCCTTTGTAGAACTTTGCGCGTATGCGTGCAAAGAATAGGCACCTTTAACTTACTGCTACTCAATTTTGGTATCGCTGGGTGTTTATAATAAATGTGAAGTTGAAGTTTGCATCCTTCATTTTAAATTCTGCTAAAGCATGCTTTACCTAAACCATATTGTTACAGCAAAGAAATAAAGTTTATTTTTTTTTAAATCATCTGAAAAGATGCAGCAAAACGTTTAATATTTCGTACAAAATGGAACTAAAAAAGATTTATGCAAAGAAAAAATATTGCTAAAAAAAGAAGACAACTACTTCAGCTATTGCTTCGTTCCATGAGCAAAGACATTGTTTCGAAGAAGAAGAAATATTATAGGTCAATTTTATCCTATCTACAAAGAATAATGGCGAAAAGGATTTCATATTTTACCTGAGACGATTTCATTGTAGTGCAAGTAAGACAAGATGTATAAAAAAAAAACCCACAAGATTTCGTCAAATAATCAACATATAATTCATATCTGCTTTGAAAATTATTTTTGTCGCCCATTTTCAGTCACGTATTTTCATTCGGTTGTTTTGCAGGTCTTCTTAAAAACTGTGCGTGTAGTTATAAAAATATTTGAGCATTTATATCAGTTTATTCAAAAATTTGAATAGATCTTAAATATAGCAGAAAGTGTTTACATTAATATTTTTCATAATAAGTATGCTTTAAATTTTTAAAGCATTCTTTAAAGCGGATCTTGCCTCTGTGCTGCCTTTTAGCCATTGCTTAAAATCACAGTACCTTTTCAAAAAAAGAGACAAAAAGAACACAGCCTATTTTAATGATTTTGTGATTATATCCCAAATCCAATAATTAAGTAGCGAAAAAATAAGATCATTTACAAAAGATTTTCATCGATTGGAAAAGTGATGTTGTAACTCATGTATCATTTTCAGTCAAAATTAATTATTAAGGTTTCAAAACACTTACCATTATAAGGCTTTTCACCAGGTGGTAGTTGCGGAAATAAACGATAAAGTTCCTCCAATGGATTACGATTCGGTACTAACACCTATAAATAGAAAAACAATATCTCACCAAAAGCATGTCATTCGTAACTTGAATTTATTTCCATTCTATGATCAGCCATTATTCTAATTCCACTTCATGAAAATTTTCCACATAATGGAAAATGTGGACGCATAGAAAGAAATCATAGACATTCCATTAGTAGAAATTGAAAATTTCATCTCACAATTTCCGTTTGGTGGAAAATTTTCTGAAGTGGTAAACGGCCTTTAAAGAGAATTAATCATCTAGCATAAGTATCAATAATATGCTTGGTGTAACTGACTAAAATAATATATAACTCGTGCATCTGCTCAAATCTGTCAAGGGATGTTTCAAATAAGTGTGTGCATTGAATAAAAATGCCGAAACGCAGTAGACTATTACTAGCTAAATAATTATCTTTGATGTTGCCTTTTATTATTACAATAGCTGTAAAATGCAAGTACACCAACACTTTAAATACTGGAGATAAAATAACTGTGGAGGAGAGATTTTTCAGCATTCTGAAAATATTCTGAAAAATCTCTTCTTCAGTTATGACCACGGTTATTTTAACACCTGCACACTAATACTTTCATCATCAAAATTTTAATTCTGAAAATCACCTTGATACATGATATTCACAGTGCTGGTGTTTTAGCCTTACCGTAAATACCCGATTAAAACCCGCACCCTCGCAGCATAAGCGCCCCTCAAACTAGCCTCCTGGGGTTTATACGATTTTCATGCAAAATGTGTGTTACTCATAAAATAGATCAAACACGATTTTCGATTTTGCATTTTATTATTATGAGCTAACACACTTAGACACTGATGATGGAATTGATATTGATTGATGTATTTATCTATTTTTTTGAATAACTTTTCTTGTGTAAAACGGACATTTTCATAGCTTTAGCACATGTTTAAAATGTATTTCTCTTGTACTTTTAAAGTACAAAATGCTAATAACGCATTCAAAATTACAATATAGCCTTCAAACTTTCAGCAATGACTAATTGCAACAATATCTTAATGTTGAAATTAAAACGTCACCTTGTCATGATATTTTTGCTAATTTTGGCGCCGTATTCTAAATAAACTACATCATTTTATGAAAAACAAGGAAAATATGTTATAAAACATTATCACCTTTCCGAATCTCAAAACAGAATGTAAAAATTGTCTTTAGAACAAAAGTTATAGGCTTGGAAAAACTACACACTTTACAAAAAAATTATTCATAGAAAGGTGTGATTTTTGATGATGTCAGCAAAAAATGATGACATCAGCAAACGAAAACTATTTCAAAATGTTTATTAGATGTTGTAGTATCACCCTACCAAGTTTCATGACTGTATGTTAAGCCAATCCTGAGATCTCAAGGGGAGGAATCCGCCATCAACCCTTTGCTGTGTGTATAGTCTTAAAAATGGGAATCATTGTGGTGAGAAGGAGTAAAAAGTATAAAAATGCTTAAAGTTATTTATTGTTCATTCAAAGTTAGCAGTAAAGATGTTAGAACAACGTCATACGATGTTGTTCTAGAATCTTTACGGAGGATTTTGAACAAGTTTTTGCCCAGTACCCTGGCTGAAAAATTATTTGCCAACACGTAACTTACACAATTTGGTATTAACGATTCGGACACTCTTCGTAGTAATTTTCTCCGACTTGGTCTTGGTGTGACAAGACTTGTCGAATAGGATCTTCTACGACGTACTCCTCCTTCTCCCTTACTATAACTATTATGTCCATTCAACAACAATAAACTCTCATTCGATTGGTTATGATTTGCAGGTATACCATCATGAGAGATGGATTTGTGAAATACCCGCGGTGACATCATCTTCATAGTGTATCAGTCATTATCTCGCGATTTATTTTTTTTAAAAAAGTTGCAATATTTTTTCTGCATTTCTAACTACAGATAGTACCAAGAAAAACAATAAATCAAAAGTACGATATTGAAAGTAGCCCACCAAACCAAGTGAAAGTTAAAACTAAGCACACAAATATGATTTGCATGTATGTATACACACATCATACGTCAGTGTTTGAAATGTGTCTTAATTAAGATGATAGAGTTTCAGGTCAAATAAACAATTGGAGCACAATTTTCAAGGTGAAATTATGTCATGCCACTGTGGAGGAGAGTAGTGAAATTTCATATCAAGGATAAACACCCAAATTTTACATGGCATTTGGATTTCATGTCCTTATAAAGTTGATAAAGTTTCAAGTCAAATAAACAATTGGAACACCTTTTATCAAGGTAAAATTTATGCGCCACCTGTTTTTCCCTGATGATGTCATCATAAGTAATAACATCATCACAAAAGTAATTATGCAAAAATATTTATTATAAGTTGACCCAACTTTCTGGAAAGTTTCCACAATACAGCATGTTTCTATCAAATGTTATAGAGGGAGGGGGTGCACAAATTGCCCCCCCCCCAGATTCTTAGAGCCTTAAAAAGCCCAGTAGAAATAGGGTTAAGTGGGTATAACATTAATGAACATGTCCAAAAATAGTGTGGCAGTTTTTTGAGTTTTTAGAAAAATGAGCATTTCTGAGGGTTACTTCATTTATTTTTGACTAAAATTTAGTATTTTATTGTTATTATGCCCTTGCTGAATTATAAATATTTGTACATGAGAGTTATTCTGAGGGTTACTGCTGATTTAATGTAACCCTCACAATTTATATGAGTGATATTTTGAAAAATTAGAATTCATTATTTTGCATATCTCCTTAAAGGGTTGTATCCCTCAAAACTACTCTTTTTACTTATTTCTTCTTCTATTTTTTATGAATTTGAGATGATTGAAAAATGTGAATTTGAATTACTTTTAGTTGAATATGTGAGAAATATTACTTTTTTGAAATGTAATCCAGAATTTACACCGAATTCTGAAATGTAATCCAGAATTTACACCCAATTTTGAAATGTAATCCAGAATTTACACCCAATTTTGAAATGTAATCCAGAATTTACACCCAATTTTGAAATTTTCCAGAATTTTACTCACTTTAATAAAATTCAATCTTTCTACAACAAGTTCTGCTAACTGCATTTCCTGCATAGTCAAGGTTTTTAATAGTAATAAACATTGAAACAGAGAGATCAGTGTGACTCTCATGCAATGTAACCCTCCATATTTCTCTTAAAGAAAACTACTTTAAAACAAGAACTAGCAACCCTCTAGACTTGGTTCTTTTTCTGAAAAATACTCCTATCTTTTAAAATTTCTCACATTCCTGTTCTGTACTTGTAACCCTCAACAAATATCAACATTGATGTTAAGAAATGTTTGAATAGTTAGTTGAAAATGAAGACTTGATCACATCTCATGGTCAAAGTCTCATAGAAAAGTCTTTTTTAAAAAATTTTTTAAGTCCAAATGTAATTTTGGTCAAATTCTTACAGACAGTGAAGTCAACAAAAATCATAAATTGATTATTTTGGTGAAAGTAAAGTCTCCACTTTTGAAAAATCCCTTTTGCCGACAACGTCACAAAGTGATAGCAATAGCCCATCCAAACTTTGTTTGGTGGGCTACAAAGCACACAAACTGCAGTGCTGAAAATAAGAGCAAAATAATCACTGCGGAGGAGTGAGCTTGGGATATAGTTTTGAACCTGACAGTGATTACCTGACGCAGATTCTAAAAAGCCTGAAACAAATTTCCCTCTTCAACATTGATTATTTACCCTTATTCTGACTTGCTTATCTACTTAACACACACCGCTTGCCCGTTTGTGGACAATATCTTAGATGGTGCAGAGAGTGGTGTGAGGGGAATGAGACATAAGTATACAGAGCGTTTAGCACAAGTTGAAACGGTAGTGGAAGCATGAGCAAACAATCAATCCTGAAATACAAAATGTTAATGCATAAAAAAATCCATTTTATTTCCTTGACAAAAACCTGACCTACACCATGACAGAAACCTGATATGCAGCATGACATGCACTATGACAGACACCATGACAGAGACCTGATATACATATTGACAGACACAGTGACAGACACCATGACAGACACCTGACAGACACCTTGACAGACACATTGACAGACACCAAACATACATCTGGAAATTCTCTCCAAGGATATACAATCAAAATTGAAAAAAAAAAACCAGCCGGCAAAAACCTGTTAAAAGTTAGAAAAATAACGTTAGAGCAATGTCCTTTGAACGTTGTTCTAGCGTTATGAACAGGTTTTTGCCAGCTAGGAACATAAAAAAAAACTTCCGTGCACATAAAACTACCAACAACATAACAAGACATTTTATCCGCTTGTGAATTTAGATCCATTTAATAATTTATGTGAAAAAAGATAAAGGTTTTTATATTTATTATTGATATCTACCTTATTCGAAGTAATGATAACTTTGCATAAAAAATAAAATGTATAGAACAAAAATGATTTTTTAGACTTAAATGATTGGAATTATAAAAATCAGTGAAACAAAATGGTAGGACAGTTTTCAAGAAACAGAAAAAAAAAAAAAACTCATGCAGTTTTAATTTTTTTGTTACTATGGCAACAAAAGGATAAACATCAGCATGAAAGACCTATTATTTCCTCAACAGTAGTGAAAATAAGAGCAAAAAATCACTGTGAAGGAGGGAATTTTTAGTATAGCTTCAGGCAAAAAATCTATCTACATTGATTATTTACTTTTATTTTGCCCTCTTCTATCAAGGCAACAGCCAGTCCATAATTTTCTCTACCCTGCAAAATGAGCTTATCAAATTGTCTTAACAAAAGAGTTTCTAGAGTACATTTAAATCCAAAAACTATCACAGTGTGCAACACCCCTCTGACCCCCTTCCCCCACCTGAAAAGAATTCCCCCCTAAATAGGTCAACCCCCACCTAAAACCTCAGCTAATTGTAACCTCCCGTCCACTAATCGAAAATTTTTGAAAATCTCCAAACCACACCCATCCCCCTAAATCCTTTTGGGAAGGAGAGGGGCATACTACGACTACGACTATACTCAAAAACACTCAGACTTAAGTAGTAGTGCATAATAATTTCAAGTACTTATTTTACTGTAAACAAAATAAACAACGATTGCTTATTTAAATGTAAGAAAACATTCAAAAGAAAGTACTTCTTTCTGTAGGACATACAAGAATTCTATGATCATGGTGAAATAAAAACAACAACAATACAAACATTTTTATCCAGAATGGCTAAAACTTCATGCAACTAAAATTCTATGTGAAAGCCAAAAGAAGACATTCTATTGGGAGAAATTGTTGTCACACGTTCACCATAAAAGGATATAATTTATGCCATATTTTCAGCATTAATAAGCACTTTTCTGTTTGTTATGTTCATCTTTGCTAAGCAACTTGAGTTTATAATTCGAACCCTGAATGCTCCATAGTACTGAATCAACCAGCGTAAAATCAACTGACATCTTCTAATCAACATCAAGGCTATTGACTTGATATTCTCCTATTTTTATAACTTTTATGTCATTAAAAACACCTACAAATTGATTAAGTGGCGATCTCCATATTATGCATAAAATGACAAGCCTGGATATAACTACCAGATATCACATGTCAATGAGTGATTGTTCTGCAGTTTTCAGCGGCAAAGCAGAAAACTATACTAAAAAAAAAAACTCTTCCACTGAGATTACTTTTCACAGAAATTACAATGGTCAAAATAAGAACAAATAATCACTGGAGAGGAATACTGCACAGATACTTGTTCACTGGCTTTCTAGCCTGAAACAATGCTCAAAAATCCCTCCTCCACACACAGTGATTATTTGCTCTTATTTCGATCACTGATAAAACTTAGAGCTCATACCTAAAAAATAAAGCAGCATCAAAATAAGAGCAAATAATATCTGTGAAGGAGGAATTTTTGAGCATTGCTTCAGGCTATAAAGCCAGTGAACAAGTATCTGTGCAGCACGAGTAAAAGCAATGAGTAATCAAACTGCTGGTTGAAATAAGAACAAAGGAGGAGTGAATTTTATGCATAGTTTCAGGCTACAAAACTCCTCCTCCATAGTGGTTAATTACTCTTATCTGGAATACTGAACAGTTTTTAAGCATAAAGATTATCATTTGCTTTCATGAACCAAGTAATCAAAAAATTATTTTTTTATTTATTTACTGCTTGAACTATAATAGTATAAAAACCCCTTTATTTACAAAATTATTCTTTAAGTTATTATATGGTACCACTCTTTTTAATATCATAAGTTTTATATGTATATAATATGTGGTACCATATCAACTAAAAGTTATACTTCAAAATCATTCATTAACATATAAAACTTCCTAGAACTCTAATATAACCTCATCATCATCTATAATGTATTAGTACGTCATAATTCACCTGAATGCAATTTATACATATAATTCCTTCATTAAACAATCTCAAAATATTTTTCATTATTACAGTATAATTATAGAGATGTAAAATAATTCCTAAAATATTTTTTTTAAAGTTATTTTTCTAAAAAAAAAAAAAAAAAACTGAATCCAGAGTTTGCAAGTTATGAAAGTGTAGTTAAATATCACCCCACTCAGTAAATAAAATGTTCTATTAAAAAAATTCCAAACCATTCAAATCATCAACTTTTTGGTTTTTATAATCAGTTAAAATAAAAACAAATAATCACTGCGGAGGAGCTATTTGTGTAAGATAATTACTCACAAGTAAACAAGCAAATGATCTAAAGAGACAAAACTAATCAAAGATCTTGCAATTAGTTCTTCAGCATAGAAACTAAACAAACTCATTAATAATTTTAAGTAACTGATTATTTGTTTTAACTTTAATTAAAACCAACCACCTATTACTCAGCCATTTTTAATATCCACAGCATTGGATCTGTAAGCTTTTATTTTGCTACCAAGCTGTATGCTTTTATAAACAAACCAAACATATATTCTGGCTAACATAACCAACCACTGGTCGAAATAAGGGCAAATAATAATCACTGTGGAGAAGTGATTTTTGAGCATAACTTCAGGTTATAATGCTTGAAGTCATGTTTAAAAATCCCTCCTTCATAGTGACTATTTACTCTTATTTCGAGGACTGTCAACACTTAAATCATATTTATACTTGTTATTAAGATATCAAGTTTCAAAAGTTTTTCAGTCTGAAGTGGTACATGTTTTGTTCAAAATAAGAACAAATACAAATAATTACTGTGGCAGAGAGACTTTTAAGCATAGCTTCAGGCTACAAAGCCTGAAGCTATGCTTAAACAACACTCCTCCATAGTGATTATTTGCTTTTATTTTGAAAACTGATCTCAAAAATGAAGAGAACACTAATATTTTAAGTTTAGATGAATAATTAAGGCCTCATTAAAATAACTGCACTATAAAACTCTTAAATTAGTAAATACTTTCACACATTTAATGTTACTGGCTCATAAATTTAAACCCTCCTCATCTATCTAATAAACTCTGTGGAGAAGAGTTTTCATGCAATTTATTGTTATAATTCTCTCATATGTTACCCTCATCCACAGTGATTAACAGTACTTATTTTATCTCTCAATAAATGGAAAATTTGAAACTTAACTCTAAGACCATACATAATTCATAGTGTTTACAATTCATGAAGCAATGATTTCAGAAACAGATGGTAAACTCTTATTCCAATAGCTTTTCAAAAAATCACAATTTTCAACCTGGATAAAATCAGTCAGCGCTCAAAAATAATAACATACAATCATTGTGGAGGAGTGATATTTAAATATAGCTTAGGTGTAGCCTATACTACAAAATTCCCTTCTTATGAACCATTGCAAGATTGTGACTCAGTACTCTCCTCTGCAGATTTTGTTTTGTTCCAAGTACTGTTAATGAGTGTTTTTAGCATCTTAATATAAACCAAAAATTACATCAATCAACTAACTTCAATGATAAACTCATTCTTGGACCTGGACCTGCACACTGCTCTGAACGTTTCAGATCATCACCCTCCACCCTTGAATTAGATTTTTAACTAAATCTCTGAAAGTTAAGGTTGTTCCTTGAACATTCTTTGTACCTTTGAACTCAACAATTCAAGATTTATCAATGAGTCAATCTGGTTATATGAAGCCAGGGCTCGAAATAACAGCCGGTCATTACTGTGGAGGAGAGATTTTTCAGAATATTTTCAGCCAACTTGGCTGAAAA